>JAMZAV010012050.1:0-18862 GCA_024449915.1 Sweltsa coloradensis
TACGTGACTTCATAGCAGGTTAAGGCCACGTAGGGCTTAAAAGGGGTAGGGCCTAGGAAGCGTGAAGTCACAAAGTGGCGCCCCAACGACGGCACGATTCACCACGAACCGAGACGTAGGACGGAGCACGTTGGTCGCGAAGTCACAACACGTACACAATTAGGCCTACATGTCGTAATAAAAACGTATGTCTGGGCCTAAACTCGACGCAGTAGGCCTAGGCCTACAATGCAAACATAGGCCTAGGCCTAGCTCTCTTTCTCATGTGGGAAAACCTCTCACTACTATGCCCGCGCTGAAGCTCTCGACGCAAGATAAGTCTGGGAAAGAAATAAGATAAGCCCAGGAATAACAATTCAATGCGTCGTGATTACGAATTTCGTGAATCGGTTGAAACATGATTGCATCTAGTTCCACAACGACCATCTTTGAACAGCTGTGTGTGAGATGAGATGGTTGGATCGTATGCGCACGCGCAAGCGCGCGACGCACACTGACCTCTATATGCTCAGTGACACTGACGCTTACCGGCGATGCGCCCGACGCACACTGACCACTGAACTCTATATGCTCAGTGACACTGATGCACACTGCTCGAAAGTCGAGATATATCGCCGATCTATCTTCTTTGCACTCACTCGTGAGGCATGCCTACAAATGTATGCGAGTACATTTAAAAAAGTGCGGCGCGGCGTCTGTAATTATTTTTTATGTTGTTTTTACGTATTTAAATTTTTTTTAAATTTTTTTTTTGCGGCTCGGTTAACACGGTACATCGGATAAGCGGAGATCGGATAAGAGAGTTCTTACTGTAATTAAATGCATATCTTAAATACAAACCGCACCAATTATTATATTTGAATATTTTTTCTTGCATTATATTGTTCTAACAAAACCACAATTCGGTCTAAAATCAGTTTTTAGATATTTTGCATCGTTCTCGAGATAGGTATCACTAATAAACTGTAATTTCGCGACTATCCCATCCTCTTAAATGCAAATGTTACCAGAGACTCAACACATGGCTTGCTCACTCGTCTAACAATGACTGGCGTTTTCCTAGTCTAGTTGGTTAACGCACTTTTATACCTGGAATGTGAGACACCCGGTTCCAGCCCCGGACAGGATAGATTGAGTGATTTCTGGATTGTATGAAACAAATTATGGAACGTGTTTTGAAATGCATAGCCTATGATAGCATAGGCCTACAATACTATGGGAAAACAAATATATATGTATAATATTATGTACAACTGCCTCAAACCTGTGGGTAATGCTTATGCGGATCCACTTGGTTCAGCATTGCCAACACAAAGGCAGCCGTCTTGCCTGTGCCCGACTGTGATTGTGCGATCATATTGCAAGGCCTGCAAACAATAACTACATTATTCAATAGAATTACAATTATTTGTTGTTTGTTTGTTGTTTGCGTGCGACCGTATGACATCGAGAACGGAAGATTTGAGATTGGCCTTGGATTTTACACTGTTAGCGTTAAGAGTACAATTGGGAAGTGGATACATACAGTATGGTAGTTGTATTAAAGACAGTTGTTTGAACTCCGGCCAACTTCTTTTACAATGCCACAGTGTGCCCCGATAGAAAAAGAAAAGATACTATATATTGATTGGCAGCTTGCGGAGAATAATATACTACCATATTGTGCCGAATATAGGCCGATCCCCGAACTTTGGTCATCGAAATTTAATAAAAGGAATATTTAACGAAATATTTTTATTTTACGTGCCGTTATTCCTGCAATCTATTACCGCGGAGCTTGTGCCGACATCGTTTTTTTCCGTGGCCTATTTACGTTGAGCCCGTGATGACGTAGCGCGTAGCGTATCTCTACTTGGACCGGTTCTTATCGCCTACTAATCTGTTCTGCATCACAATTGACTCGTCAGTAGGCCTGGAGTAGCGTCGCATCCTCCGTGCCTGCCGTATTGTTGGCGCAGGGCCAGACAGAAGCAGTGAACTATACGTATTTCCTTGTCACTTGGCGCTGTAACTCGGCGTTTGAAATTGGCACATAAAAATGCCTATGCTCGAATATAGGCAGAGGAGGGATTTTGAGACCTAAAACTAGGGAAACGCCAAAGTCGTTGTTAGACGAGTGAGTGAGCCATGTGTTGAGTACCCGGTAACATTCCTTTTCTTCCCCCTACCTTAGGCCTCCCTAGCCTATCATAGGCTACAGTGGAGCATTATGGCCTAAACTATGGTCTAAACTTAAATACCCTATTATTTATACGAATATAATTATCAAACTTAAATTCAAATGTTACTGGGTACTCAGCACATGACTCGCCCACTCGTCTAACAACGACTTTGGCGTTTCCCTAGTCTAGTTGGCTAAAGCACCCTTATAGCCGAAATGTGGGAGACATGGGTTCAATCCCCTGGTCGGGAAAGATTTTGTAATTTCTGGACTGTATTTAAAAAATTATTAAACGTGTTTTGAAATGCATATAACGCAGTGTAGTCCATCATCTGTGGCAATAGGGCCTACTATGGTAAACATAGCCAGTACGAAATACGTGAAAATATTGCAAGGTTTACTCAATCTACGAGCGGAATTTGGGGTACCTGACGTGCAACATTTGATAGACCTTGCATGGCACAGCATTTCACGGCCAGGCAAATAACAAACAATATCTTTTCAAAATCTAAACCATTGTCGTTAAAATAATTTCTGAACATTGGCAGCCTATTTTTCAATTTTTATTATTTCTTGTAGGCCCTAGGTTTAAATCGCAATGGATCTAGCTGATTTTGTTAGCAGTTCTCAGTAAACTCGTACCGGATGTCTGTTTAAAATTTCAGCGCATCCTGTTCAGCGATTCGGCTGATTTTCAACGTACACACACGCACGCAGACGAAGTTTGAGTTAAATGGAGATCACTCCGTTCGCTGCGCTCACTCGTTTAATAATAAAAAAAAGTTCGGCCTATATTCAGTACAATACGGTATTTAAAACAAGTTCTGGTGTTAGGTCTATGAAAAAGTTAAATGCCCCTTTTAAAATTCGCTTGATCGGCAAATGCAGCTAATTTCACACACATCCTGGATCACTTTTGGACCCCTAATTTTCACCTAAAAAATGTGAATTTTTGTTGATGTTAGTTAAAAAGGATGAGCGCAATGCGCTATCAGAGCACATTTCAAGATTTTAAATAATTGTCTCCTTACAAGCTTAGAAAATTACAACAAATTACCCCTTTGGTGGCATTTAGGTAGGGCCTACTGTCCCAGGTTACTGAAGAAAGGAAGCACTGAAAAATGTGCAATAGGCCCTACACACATTCTGACTTAATATCTTGGTGCAAACCACAACCCAATAGAACGAACAATAGAGCTTCCAGATTCCAGACTATACGCGTTTCCAAGCAAAGATAGATGGCAGCACTAAAACGCAACATGTTTGGGCCGATCAGTGATAGAGGCGAGCTGATTACGGCGGGCGCTGTATATTCAGTTGGATTCAACTTGATTTGTGTTACATTTCTGATCATTTGCGAAAACATTGTTGATTATGTCACATCGTCCGCGTATTTTATTAGTAAAATCGTAAGCTTTGGGGATTTGGGTTTGTTAATAACGGGAATTTAATGGCATTTTAAATTACAACAAATAATTGAGATTATTTGATGATATGAGCTCGAAAAGAACAAACCACACTGTTAAACTATTATATACAGAAACAAGTGTATACAAAAATGTTGAATGATGAAGATCGATAATATTTTGCCAAAAATGTTGCCCAATACTAATAATTTCAATAATTTACTTGATATCCAAAATCAAAAGAGATTCTAGCAAATTATAGCCCTACACTTGGTTTGCACTTTTTCTACTTCGTTTTACAATGTAAACGAAATCGGAGTAGGCCTATATATATTTATCTAGTATACACTTAGGACTTCCGGTTTTTTAAATATACATTTTATGAAAAGGAGGCCTATTGAATAGCTGATGGCCTATTTTTATTATTGTTTTGTATGTCAATAATGGCATGACGCGTCATTCTGCGGACAGCTTTTAAATCTTGTAGGTCATATCATTATACTTATTCTATAGTTATAATATAAATCGTATTTATTATGATATTATGTAAAATATTATGTATTAAATATTGGTAATGAACAATGACGGTAAATGGTATTTGTAGGCCTACATTAATTATAAGGTAGAAAAAGAGTTGGGACTTGTGCATAAGTGCTAATACAATTAATATTATATTTGTTATTGTTTTGTTATTGTTATTATGAGTATGACTTTATTTATATTAAATTATCATAACAAAACGAAAGAAGTATATCTCAATTAAAAGTGCCATAAGAAGCGAGCGATACTGTATGTGTGTGTTTACTATGAGTTGTGAACATTCTTGACTGTTTGAATTTGATTCAGTATTTATATCGTACCCTGTTAGCTTATATTTGGTATATAGCCTATAAATACCAATGATTTATTATGATATTATAATTAGAGAATTGTAATATGGATACAAATGCCATCCTTGGTGTCTCATGGGTGCATTGGGCGCAGGTCTGAATATAGTAATATTATTCTGGTAAACATGGTCTCGAATCCCGCATATTGGAGAGCGATTTTATTATTTTGGTGCACCCCCATGCTTTTGATAATCATCAATTAACAACATTTTTGGGAAGCAACGACAATGTACCTGTGATTGTACATATTTATAAGTGACAAACACGGAATGACATGTGTTCTTCAGGTAAGCACATAGCGCGCTCCTCCGCCTATCACTGATCGGACAGTTGCATTTTTCGCCACCAGGTAGCAACCCCTTTGCTTGGAAACGCGTATACTTCTGCATTCTGCGTCCAAGCCTGGTTTTCTAGAGCTCATCCAACAGTCCAATCCAACTATAAGTAGGACTTTCTCGAGCACCTAGTTCGAGTGCTGAGAATAGGAACTTCATTTTAATTTTGGTAGACTTATGGGAGAGTGATCAAAGAGATAAGGTGCCAACAGCTTAACAAAGTAAAGTACGCAGACCACAGTAGATAACATGCAACACAAAGACAGTACTTACGGATGGGCCATTAGGGCAGGAAGAGCCGCTTCTTGGATTTTGGAAGGGGCATTAAAACCCATAGCAAAGACACCTTTCAGTAAATCTGGCTTCCTGTTGGGGAAAGATACAACACTTACATTTTTTTTTTAACATTGTGGAGCAGCTATAGAAGGTGTGTGCAGAGTGCAAGTATATAAAGGGGTCCCAACGAAAGAATGCAGGTAGCTCGAAATTAATTTCCCAACATAATAAAATTGTCAATTCTATTCACGCTAGTTCAGCGTGGATCTTGCACACGGAGGAGCTCTGTGATCTAGCACAGATAATGTTTGCTTGCTTTGGTAAAAGATATTTATCTTTCATACACAAAGGCGACATTCCTTTTACCGCTCATTCATTCTACCCCCACCACTACCAAGCATCTGCATTCTTTTGTTGGAGCAAGTATACTAAGTTAGTATTAAGGTGAATCCCTAGGCCTAAATAGTAAATATAATTTCTTAAGTTAGTACCTGCCTGTAATATAATGAAAGTGTGACTAAATAATAGAGCAATTTTGTTTGGGGCCGGCAGGACATAGTCTCAGAATTAACAAATATTTTCAAATTGACCAACTCAAGTCGTCTACTTAAAAATTAATTTTGTGCAACAAGCTTTCTCTATGTTGTTTTTAAACACCTTTATCCACAACCTAATAATATTGTTTTCTATAGTAGCCTAACTTAAATTGCGGAAGCAAGATTTTTTCGTCACAAGGTACAAAATTTGAAATTGTACTGGCCAGTCTGGCCCAGAGAGTATTGTTAATCAGCGAGTTAGGTGGTACGTACATAATACATCCATGCATCTGTAATACTAATATATAATGATATTTTTCCATGATAGGCCTAGGCTACAATGTTATATTTTATTTTATTTCACCTACATAGGCCTGTGTGTTTATTTGAGTCATTTACATTTGCGATCACTGCTTTGTTTATGTTTGTGTAGTATATCCTATGTCTAATGTTTTGCACTTGTGGAGCTTTGCCCTGACCCCTGTTGTCAATAAGAAATAAATCAATAATAAATAAGAACCAGAAGATCAGGAAGGTTCCTCCTCCTTTTCTAGCCAGCCAAGTCACTCATAGCATAGGCCTCCACCTTTTGCAGTCAGTTTGATTAAATTAGGGACTTATAGGTGGCGTGGAACCAGATAAGGTGGGCGGTCGCCGAGGGATCGCAGCACTGTCGTCCACGCAGTATGGCCACAGGATCGGCAAAAGTAAATAAAATAACGGTCTCTAAAACTGCTTTCGGAGAAAAACTGACTATTTTAAAGCCAAGCCTTGCCCAATATATCCTAAAAATAAGTATTTATGAAGTGTACGAATAAATCAAGACATTTTGATGCTCCTAAACATGACATCACATCTGGCGAGGTTGGCATTATAACAGCTGGAACTTTGGACACACCATTAGGCCTACCAACAAGGCAAAAAAACACTTTCGTAATAGTGATTACTTGAAATCATTATTTCGCTAAATACTGACTCTGTGGGACGAACTACTTTTATTCACAGCTTATAAAATGTTGATTCATGTGATAACATATCACGATAACATGACCAAATATGGTAGGCCCTACCTTATGCCAGTTGTGTGTAAATTGTCAACGTTGGCGTCCCTGCTCTCGCTTGACCTTGACGGCCAGCTTATCTGGTTCCACCTATACCCACTACATACACATTCTCCCCCCCCCCCCACACCCAGTTCCGAGCTCTGAACTCAATCAACATCTACCATGAGTCGCACATTTGAGCAAATGTAACTCAAAAGAACTTTGTGCCTAATTGCTTATCATATCATCTAATTTACCGTAATGCTCTAATAACTGACATACTCACAAGCTCAATTGTTCAAAAGTAGTGGCCGAATACAGGGGAGAATTTGGATCCTTTCGTTGAATCTCAAGGTCATTTTTATTTTCAACCAACCCTTTTCGAATAATTTTTGCAATAGCGACGTTTCAGCCTTTGTCACGGACAGATCTGAGTCTCCTTTCTCATCACTGGGAGCATTAGCATTAGGTACAGCAACAGCCTGAAACATTCAAATAGGGTATAGGTATATATTTTTTAAATTGGGAAGTAGGCCTGCATTATATAATTCAAATCAAACACCCGGTTCCAACATAAGTCAGGTCGGGGGGTGACGTATCACCAGGTTCTCGAGCTGTGGACTTTCAGTGCTTGCTAGTTGCTAGCCAGACTCAACACCTCCTCATCTACTTTGATGTCTTCTATGACAGGCATTACTACCAGTTCTCTCCATTTATTTTTATCCTCCCAGATTCTTTCTTCATTAATTCTATTGTAACACAACGAACCTACTACCCCTCAGGTAATCGATAGGCTCTCGTTGGATACTCACTAAATAGCTGTACTCCAGTAAATATGATTTAATGATCAAGAACATACTCGGCGATGGGTCGCCTAATTAAAATGAAACACGATTTCTGACCTCACTTAGAAGTAAAATATTAATTGAGAATAAATAACAACTGATCAAGGCTAAAATCCCTCAAACTTGAATTTTAAAACCCTACCTAGGCGTGAACCTGGTACTCAAGTCTAAGGTCCCTAACTATTTCACATCAACCTCCTATAACTCACCAAGACCCACAAAATTGAGAATCGTAAGACATCGAAGACAAACATCTCTGAAATACAACTTATAGATCAGTTTTTGACTTGAACAATTTTAAATAACTAGGAAAACGCTTAAGTCCCGCCGCGTTGTTGGATGAGCGTAATTGGTGCATTGAGCAGCCATGTGTGATGCGAAATTTTTTGTTGTTCTGTGGCAAAATCATTACATAATTGAAATTTTTTAAATTAAATTAAATTAAATTAAAACATAACTTTAATTTTTTAATTTTTTAAAAATTAATTGAAATTGTTAAAAAAAGAAAAAAAGCGTAAAATTGCGATTTTTATAAGAAATAACTTCTCGATTGCGCTCAAATTTAACACTTATCTATTAATTCATAAATAAGGGTTCTGTGAAAAAATCATTACAATCGGATAAAACATGTAGGTGTTATAAGTCAAAGAATTGTTTAAAAAAAAGAAAAAACCTGTAAAATTTCGATTTTTATGATAAATATTTTTTTCAATTGCGCTCAAATTTCACAAGAATATCTTAATTCATAAAATAAAGGTTCTGTGCAAAAATCATTAAAATCGAATAAAGCATGTAGGTGTTATAAAGTCGAAGAATTTTTAAAAAAATCGAAAAAAATCGTAAAATTGCGATTTTCATGAGAAAAAAATTTCCGACTGCGCTCAAAAACGTGGCAGTTCTAAGTTCAGAGATTTCAAAGGTCTCCATAAAATTTCATCGCAATCGGATTATCGGTTTAGCCGGAATCGTGTGGACAAACAGACAAAATACAGAAAAAAAAAAAAAAGAAAAAAACATTCCGGATTTTTTTCTCCAGTGTAGTGAAATGGAATCTTCGCTTCGCTCGCTACGCTCATCCAATTATATATCTGATATAATTATATACTAGAGTCAAGATCTTTTGTACTAAATTTTATCAAGATTTGAACACAAGAATGATGGTTGAACACAAGAATGAAGATTCGCGTTCGGTGGTTTCTTCCGCGAAAGATTGATTACTCCCTGATTTGCTGTTCCTGATTTTTGGCAAACCTCATATTCGTTTGAGTGGGATCGTCTAATAAATCAGTTTTTTTTTGCTTTTCGTTTTTCTTTTTTAATGTTTTTTTTTCTTCTTCTTCTTCTTTTTTTTTTTTTTTTTCTTTTTTTCCTTTCCTTTTCTTTTTTCTTTTCTTTTCATTCCTCGCCCTTCTTTTATATTCGATTCATTCATAAATTGCGTTTAATATCCTTTTTTATTTGTTATTACATTTGTTGAGTATTTATGCATTGTTGTAATATTACTATTTCAAATATTTACTTAAATGTAGTTCATTGTTGTGTCTGCATCTATGTAATTAGATTTATTAGTTGTCCTCCTTTGTAAATCAGTTTTTATAACTGAATAGGATAGACGTTAAATAAATAAATAAATAAATAATATAGGTGGTGACGACAATGGACAGGTGACCCGTTGGGTATGACTTCCCGTTTAGAAGCGTACTCAACCTTACCCAGTGCGCTAGCGTTGCGCCTCGCCGCTGGAGCTCCACGTCCTCGGATCAGCTGGGCGGTCCACACGTTCTTAAATCTACCACTATAACTATGGATGACGCTTGTGCGTTAGAAATATGGGAATCGCTGAAGGCCGTGCATTAATTAAATCAATGATGTGACTGGGATTAAAGGTCGTTTGCATGCCCCTGATGAATTGAGAGATGTTTAACTCGGATATCAAAAGGTTGTTTTAATGAAGTTAAATTATGCAAACATGTGAACAACAAATGAATTTAGGACTGAAGTTTGGATCCAAAACAAAAATTGAATAGAAGATTACCGTGAACATACATAAAACAATACAATCAGTCTTACTCTAAATCAACCCAAATTTAGTACTCAACGCTATCTTGATGTACGATGCTGCCGTAATACGGGGTAGGACGATGCCCTCTACTTGGCACGTTCGAAGGTGGCGTGGGCGCGCTGTAGGCGCTCCGGACCCTCAGGGCGAATTCCGCAGTGGCGGATCGACCTCCTTCCCATCTTGGCGTCCTGGGTGGACCTCGAAGTGGAATTGTAGAAATGGTACTTACTCAGCATGTAGACAGGGTAGGCAAGATAAAATAGGCGTTGAACCGGTACTAATTAATAACGATTCGGTTGATCCGAAGCCTAATCACGATCTGTACCACGTGGAGTATGAATTATTGTTCGACGTAAAAAGAGCCCTCAACTTAGGGATATTCAATTAAGTGCATGTAGATTGCCACTCCCGATCTAATAAAAACTGTGAAACTTTACTTAGAATGACCATTGTCTCGCTGGTGTCGTCGACTGCCCGGTGGCGTCGGTTGTATTATGGCTACCACATAACTGGTGGGTCGCCCGAAAACACTCCCGATTCTCCGAATTGATTGTAAATTAAGTGATATCTAATTCAAAGCCATAACCCTTGCACATGGAACCGCTCTCTTGCACGTTGAGAGGCGTGTGGCTCCATTGCACTCGTAGATCGACTTCGCCTGCTTGATAGGCCCGCACTCGGAAGATACGTGAAAAGCGGCTTGCTCGTCTGAAGGCTTGTATCTTAGTGAACGAGGCTCTGCTCGTGTTCCCATCGCAAAATCTCCCTGTTCCGGTGGCCTAGGCGTGACGTAGGCCATTGTCCTTGGCTACATCTACCCCGTTCTGACCGCTGATTGGTCGCTGAGTGGAGAAACCAACTATCTCACTCTGCCAACTCAGGCTGCTAGGCTGCATTCCAATCGAAGCCTACCTCAGTTTTGCACAGATTTAGACACACAAAATTCACCACCGTTGGTACAGCAAATAGCATTGCTGACATTAGCCACTTTAGACTTATCGCACAAGCCTAGGCTATCTTCATATGACCTTAGCCATGATCACTAGCTTTCCTATGAGGACAAGCTTAATTTACATAGACATGTAAATTATGCAAAAATTATGTAAAACTCGAAAATTATTATATATATATATATATATATATATGTGAGTTTTAAGACTTTCGTGGTTGGTATATGATGTCATTTTAAAATTTTACGGTAAAACCACGTACCTTGTTAAAATTGGAGTCCTAGTTGGACGTTGTCGGGTGAATGCAACGTTTCGCCAATGTTGCAATTGGCCTCTTCAGGCGAGCGTCGAGCTGTTACCAGGCCGAGCACTGTCACTGCACTGACTTGTTGATGTCTTGGTGCCTCGTTGCGTCCGCGCAGGCTCTGACGTGTCAATAAACCAGGCGGTCTCGTATCAGAAGGTGGGCGGGGGGGCGCAGGTTCTTTGAACCAGGGAAAAGCTGACCAACGCCAAAGAACCTCGCCGCCCCGCACCTTCTGATACGAGACCGCCTGGGTTTATTGACACGTCAGAGCCTGCGCGGACGCAACGAGGCACCAAGACATCAACAAGTCAGTGCAGTGACAGTAATCGGCCTGGTAACAGCTCGACGCTCGCCTGAAGAGGCCAATTGCAACATTGGCGAAACGTTGCATTCACCCGACAACGTCCACTAGGACTCCAATTTAACAAGGTACGTGGTTTTACCGTAAAATTTTAAAATGACATATATATATATATATCAAACACCCTTTTTCCAACATTCGTCGGGTCAGGGGGTGACTAGTCACCAGTTTCTCGGGCTATCTTCTAGTGCTTGCTAGCCAGGCTCAGCACCCCTCATCTTCTTCCCTCGTTTTCTTCCATAACCGGCATTTCTAATAATTCTCTCCACTTCTCCCTGTCCCCCCAGAGTCTTTCTTCATTAACCCTATCCCATGTTTTCCCTTTCTTCGATGCTTCGCATTATTTGGTCCCGCCATCTATCTCTTGGCCGGCCAACTCTTCGTACTCCCCACATGTACGTTCAAATTCTCGTCTTGGATTCTGTCTTGCTTCATTCTTCTTACATGTCACCACACACATCTTGTCATACATTATGCAAATTTGAAAAATATGTAAATTTTAGTTTCAAAAACTGAAAATAGGGACCATATGGCCGCCCAGGGCTGTACAGTCACAAGCTGAAAATTTGTAAAATAGGAGAGAATGGATAAAATCCACTGCCATCTAGAGGACCTTGACATCATTTCTTTGGGAAAACTATTTTAACTCTTTGATAACAAATAAAATAAAACACTGCTTCCTCGATAGTATTTTGATTACTTCTAGGTGGCAGTGCATAGTGACCAGAATTCTCGTGCGACTTTTCGTTGCCATGGTAACGTTACTTTTGTTAAAATGTAATTTCTATCTACACTACTTAAGGTCTTGACCGATTTAGCTGAAAATTTGTAAAATAGGAGAGAATGTTCTAGGCCTACTTATTGACCCTGCAAAATTTCATAACGATCAAAACATTTATATTTTTTTATTTTATTTTTTATTTTTTATAACCAACGATCAGATTTTGTTCAAAAACTATACAGCAACCCGCATAGGTGGTATGTAACATGTGTGCAAATTTCAGGTCGATCAGAGAAACGGTGCGACCTGTACGCGAAGCAGTAACAGAAAAAAAGAAAAAAAAACAGACATTCGAGCCATAAGAGTCAAGTGGAGACGCTCCCTACGCTCGCTCAAATACATATTTTTGGATGAGTGTAGCGAGCGAAGCGAAGATTCCATTTTACTACACTGGAGAAAAAAATCATGAATGTTTTTTTTTTTCATTCTTTCTTTCTTTCTTTTTTTTTGTATTTTTGTGTGTTTGTTAACACGATTCCGGCTAAACCAATACTCGCAACTGCCATGAAATTTTATGGAGACCTTCTAAATCTCTGAACTTAGAACTGCCACGTTTTTGAGCGCAATCGGAAAATTATTTCTCATGAAAATTGCAATTTTACGTTTTTTTTTTTTTTTTTTTTAACAAATTTCTTCGACTTAAAACACCTACATGCTTTAATCCGATTTCAATTATTTTTTCACAGAACCTTAATTTTATGAATTACATATTCATGTGAAATTTGAGCGCAATCGAAAAATTATTTTTCGTGAAATATAAATTTTGCGGGTTTTTTCTTTTTCAAAACAATTTTTTGACTTAGGCCTATAACACCTACATGCTTTATCCTATTGTAATGATTTCTTTCACAGAACCTTAATTTTATGAATTTATATATTGTTATTTATTGTGTGAAATTTGAGCGCAATTGAATAATTATTTCATATAAAAATCGCAATTTTTTGATTTTTTTCTTTTTTTAAAATTATGATTAATTAAAAAAATATTAAATTTAAGTTTATTTTTTATTTCATTTAATTTAATTTAAAAAAAGTTTGAACTTAGTAATAATTTTTGGATGAGCGTAGCAAGCGAAGCGAAGATTCCATTTCACTACACTGGAGAAAATAATCCGGAATGTTTTTTTTCTTCTTTTTTTTCCCTGTATTTTTGTGTGTCTGTTAACACGATTCCGGCTAAACCGATACTCCAATTGCGATGGAATTTTATGGAGGCCTTCGAAATCTCTGAACGAAGAACTGCCACGTTTTTAAGCGCAATCGAAAAATTATTTCTCATGAAAATCGCAATTTTACGATTTTTTTCGATTTTTAAAAAAATTCTTC
Source organism: Sweltsa coloradensis (assembly GCA_024449915.1). Lineage (NCBI taxonomy): Eukaryota > Metazoa > Arthropoda > Insecta > Plecoptera > Chloroperlidae > Sweltsa > Sweltsa coloradensis. Next base: position 13,280 of record JAMZAV010012050.1, read on the forward strand.
AGCTTATAACACCTACATGCTTTGTCTGATTTTAATGATTTTTTCACAGAACCTTTATTTTATGAATTTAGGTATTCGTGTGAAATTTGAGCGCAATCAAAAAACTATTTCTCATGAAAATCGAAATTTTACGTTTTTTTCTTTTTTAAAACAAATCTTTGACTTAAATAACACCTACATGCTTTATCCTATTGTAATAATTTTTTCACAGAACCTTAATTTTATAAATTCATATATTTGTGTTAAATTTGAGCGCAATCGAATAACTATTTCTTATGAAAGCTGCAATTTTACGATCTTTTTCTTTTTTTAAATTACAATTAATTAAAAAAAATTAAAATTTATGTTAATTTTTCATAGAATTTAATTTAATTTTTTTTTAAATCTTCAACTTAGTAATGATTTTTTCACTGAACAACAGAAAATCCGCATAACACATGGCAGCTCAATGCACCAATTACGCTCATCCAACAACGCGGCGGGACTTAAGCGTTTTCCTAGTATTCTTCACTGCGGTACGGGTACATTATATCATGCGATAATTGGATGAGCGTAGCGAGCGAAGCGAAGATTCTATTTCACTACACTGGAGAAAAAAATCCAGAATGTATTTTTTTTCTTTTTTTCTGTATTTTGTGTGTTTGTCAGCACGATTCCGGCTAAACCGATACTCCAATTGCGATGAAATTTTCTGGAGGCCTTCGAAATCTCTGAACTTAGAACTGCCACGTTTTTGAGCGCAATCAGAAAATTATTTTTCATGAAAATCGCAATTTTACGATTTTTTTATTTTTAAAAAATTTCTTCGACTTATAACACCCACATGCTTTATCCGATTTTAATGACTTTTTCACAGAAACTTAATTTTATGAATTAAGATATTCGTGTGAAATTTGAGCGCATTCGAAAAATTATTTGGCATGAATATCATAATTTTACGGGTTTTAATCGTTTTTAAAACAGTTCTTTGACTCATAACACCTACATGCTTTATCCTATTGTAATGATTTTTTCACAGAACCTTAATTTTATGAATTAATATATTTGTGTTAAATTTGAGCGCAATCGAATAACTATTTCTTATGAAAGCTGCAATTTTACGATCTTTTTCTTTTTAAAATTACGATTTTAATTAAAATTTACAAAATTTAGGCCCTAAGTTAATTTTTTATTTAATTGGATGAGCGTAGCGAGCGAAGCGAAGATTCCATTTCACTACACTAGAGAAAAAAATCCGGAATGTTTTTTTTTTTTTCTTTCTTTCTTTCTGTATTTTTGTCTGTCTGTTAACACGATTCCGGCTAAGCCGATACTCCAATTGCGATGAAATTTTATGGAGGCCTTCGAAATCTCTGAACTTAGAACTGCCACATTTTTTAGCGCAATCGAAAAATTATTTCTCATGATAATCGCAATTTTACGATTTTTTTCAATTTTTTGAAAATTTATTTTACTTATAACAACTAGGGCCTACATGCTTTATCCGATTTTAATGATTTTTTCACAGAAACTTAATTTTATGAATTAAGATATTCGTGTGAAATTTAAGTGCAATCGAAAAAATTATTTTTCATGAAAATAGAAATTTTGTGTTTTTTTTTTTCTTTTTTAAGACAATTGTTTTACTTATTACACCTACATGCTTGATTCTATTGAAATAATTTTTCACAGAACCTTAATTTTATTAATATATATATTCATGTGAAACTTCGAGCACAATCAAATAATTATTTCTTCTAAAAATCCCAATTTTTTCGATTTTTCCTTTTTTTAAATTATGATTAATTTAAAAAAATTTAAATTTAAGTTTATTAAATTTATTTAATTTATTTTAATTTAAAAAAAAATAGAACTTAGTTATGATTTTTTCACAGAACAACAGAAAATCCGCATAACACATGGCAGCTCAATGCACCAATTACGCTCATCCAACAACGCGCCTGAAAAAGCGTTTGCGAAGCTTCCTAGTAAAATATTGTCAACATAATAGGTCAAGACAGGTATTGGTTGCCCTCATTTATTGTCTACCAACCGCTAGGCCCGAGAAGGGTCATCAATCTACAAACACTTCAAAAAAGTTCAAAAAAAGTTCAAAATATAATGTTGAATTCATTTGTTTTTAGGGTTGATGAAAATAAGGCTGGAATTTGAATTATTGGATGAGCGAAGCGGACTTCAATTTCACTGACCCCGAAAAAAATTAGCTCGGGTATTTTTTGTTGTTTGTTTTTTTGGTATTTTTGGCTGTTTGTTCGCTCTCTACCGGGCAAACGGCATATGTGATCTTTATGAAATATGAAGGGGACCTTCGAAATCTCTGAACTTAGACCTGCTATGGTTTTGGGTACAATCGGAGAAATAGGTATTTCTCATGAATATTGTACTTTTACGAGTTTTTGTGCGATATTTTCGTGACATTTGGGCCGATTCTGACCAAACGGGTGGGGCTACAAGGTTCATATTTTACATGGATATATTAAGGTTATGGTGATGTAGCACCTTTTGAAAGAAAAAGTTGGAAAAGTTAGCCAGAATCCATAGAAATAAAGGTTTTAATATAAGTTTTTTTAAGTAAGTCACAATAGAAAATTGATAACAATCACCTACAACGCGTTCAAAAAGAACTTGCAAAAGTAAAGAGATTCCACGCAAACTAAAAACTTACAAAAAAGCTCATCCATCAACGCAACTAGAAAAAAGCGTTCGCGAAGTGGCCTAGTATAGGCCTACAATAATATTCCTTTTTTAATTTTCGACACCAATTTTCTACATATTCTAGGCCTACTGGTACGGTAGGCTACCCTACCGGTTTGACATATTCATATTCTACACATATTTTCGACGCAACGTGTCGAATATTATTTGCGACGTGTCGATACCCAGCCCTGGCCATCGCCTTCAATAGCCCACACGCAGCCATACTGCCTACGAATGCAAACATATCTTTCCTTCAAGCATAGACATGCTCAAACTTGAACTAGAAACGAGCCAAACATATCGTTGGATGCAGTGCAGCAAAGTGCGTAGAGTACACCGAGCGCGATCTCTTGTTGATTGGACGAACCATTCTCATACAATGACCGATAATGTAGTGCGCTGTTCCAGCCCGTCGATCCGACGGCCAGGTAATTCGGCGGTCATTTTAAACAGCCCGTCGATTCAACTGGCGGGAAAGCCGGTGGGTTAAAATAAATGTGCTTCTATCTAAGACTGTAGTATAGGCTATACAGGCTACATAACCATAACATATGTGCAAAGGCTGGTAATAATCTGATAAAAACTGGCTTCAGGAAAAGTTCCACAAAAAAAATCATTGCTATTGCAGACTCTTAAACCATTGGTGGGGACTGGGCCTTAGGCCGCGTTCACATTAATTGATTTAGTTATAAGGGGATAGGAAATACGTGTTAAATTGTTTACGTTTTAGTCTTAAGAAATTGTTATAACAAAAACAAAATTCTTACGACGGACCAATCAGACGTTCTTTTATTTATACGACGACCAATGAAAAGGAGTAGGCCCTAACTTCATTATGACAAGGCCACTGAAACATTACTAACCAATCAGGATATCGGATTTCTTGTTACCTTAACAACCAATAACAATTTCTTAAGACTAAACCAAAGTTATGTGAACGCGGCCTTACCGAACCTAGAAATATAGGTCCTAGGCCTAGGCCTAGGGGGCTAGGCTAGGCTAGGGCTAGCCCTACACTCCGGAGAAAAAGTAGGCTATGCTTAGGCTATGGCGGAACAAGGATAGTATGACGGAATGGCTTATTTGGAACCAATTTTTTTGTTGTTGTTCAAAACCATGCAAAATCACTAGTTTATTAAAAATAAACACACGGAAACCCACTTTTAGGATGAGCGAAGCGAAGACTTCAATTTCACTGACCCCCAAAAAATTTAGCTCGGGTGTTTTTTTGTTTGTTTGTTTGTTGTTTTTTTTTGTCTGTTTGTTAACTCTCTACCAGGCAAACGGCATATCCGATCTTGATGAAAATTAGAGGGGACCTTCGAAATCTCTGAACTTAGAGGTGTATTGTTTTTGGGTACAATCAAAGAAATATTTCTCATGAATATCGTACTTTTACGATTTTTTTAACGATTTTTAGTGCAATATTTTCGAGGCATTTGGGCCAATTCTGACCAAACGGGTGGGGCTACAACGTTCATATTATACATGGACATTAAGGTTATGGTGATGTAGTACATTTTGAAAGAAAAAGTTGAAAAAGTTAGCCAGAATCCATAGAAATAAAGCATTTAATATAAGTTTTTTGATTTTTGTGCGATATTTTTAGTGCCATTTGGGCCAATTCTGACCAAACGGGTGGGGCTACAACGTTCATATTATACATGTAGCCTACATTAAGGTTATGGTGATGTAGTACGGTACCTTTTGAAAGAAAAAGTTGAAAAAGTTAGCCAGAATCCATAGAAATAAAGCTTTTAATATAAGTTTTTTACGGTAGGCCTAAATAATACCTAATTGACAAGTAACATTAGAAACTTGACAACAATCATCTACAATGCGTAGGCAGCAAAACAAAGCACTTGCAAAAGTAAAGATATCCCACGCAAACTAAAAACATAAAAAAGCTCATCCATCAACGCGATTAAAAAAAGCGTTTGCAAAGCTTCCTAGTACCGACAATTTCAATATAAAAAAAAATGAAAAAACGTAGCGAGGAGTCCCCCTAAACAAACCTGCTGAGATATTGTACTCACTGCAAATCACCTTAGGCCTACAAAAACATAATAAAAAAATCCAAAACAGAATCATCACGTTCTTGCTGTTATAGTAACAAAAAAACTTCAAAACCTTTAACGTCGCTATTTTAAACGAAAGTCCCTTTATGGTGAAAGTCCTTTATATTTAAAATAGCGACGTTAAAGGCTTTGTAGGTGGAGTATTTTAGTGAAAAAGATTGGTAGGCTTAGGCCTAGTAAGTAAAATAAGACGTAAATAGAAAACATGACGACCAAATGACAGTGAAATGAGCGAGTGTTTGTGTTCAATGTGTTCATTATAGGCCTAATTATTGGTAGGCCTATATTTTCAGAGTGATTAATAAAAATAAATCATTAATAATGAGTTCTTCATTTATTTCTCATTTAAAGTTGTTTTTTATTGTTTTCTTTGAAATAAACAGTGTTGAAAAGTTGGACCGCACCAACTGAACTAGGCCTAGGCCTAGTACCAAAACGACCGAATAGGCCGCGTTCCCATAACTTTGTTATAGTCTTAAGAAATTGTTATTGGTTGTTATGGTAACAAGAAAATCCGATACCTATCCTGATTGGTTAGTAATGTTTCAGTGGCCTGTCATAATGAAGTTACTCCTTTTCATTGGTCGCCGTATAAATAACAAAAAATCTGATTGGTCCGTCATAAGAAATTATGGTTTTGTTTATAACATTTTTTTAGGACAAAAAAGTAAACAATTTAACACGTATTTCCTATCCCCTTATAAATAAACCCTTGTGGGACGCGGCCTTAAAGCAAACTAAAAATATTAATAAAGTCCGAAAACTACTTTCCGCGGCTAAAAACCAGTAAAACCCAAAAAAAAAAATA
>JAMZAV010012051.1:0-18568 GCA_024449915.1 Sweltsa coloradensis
CATTACAATTGGATAAAAATGTAGGCCTAGGCCTAGGTGTTATAAGTCAAAGATTTTTTTTTAAACGAAAAAAGCGTAAAATTGCGATTTTTTAAGAAATAGTATTTCAATTGCGCTCAAATTTCACACGAATATATTGATTCATAAAATTAAGGTTCTGTGAAAAAATCATTACAATCTGATAAAGCATGTTGGTGTTATAAGTCGAAGAAGTTTTTTTAAATCGTAAAATTGCAATTTTTTTGAGAAATAATTTTTCGATTGCGCTAAAATTTCATGCGAATATTTTAATTCATGAAGTTAAGGTTCTGTGAAAAAATCATTACAATCTGATAAAGCATGTAGCCTAGGTGTTTTAAGTGAAAGACATTTTTTTTTAATCGAAAAAAATCGTAAAATTGCAATTTTCACGAGAAATAATTTTTTGATTGCGCTCAAAAACGTGGCAGTTCTAAGTTCAGAGATTTCGAAGGCCTCCAGAAAATTTCATTGCCATTGGAGTATTGGTTTAGCCGGAATCGTGTTAACAAACACAAAATTACTAACAGAAAAAAAACATTCCGGATTTTTTTCTCCAGTGTAGTAGAATGGAATCTTCACTACGCTCATCCAACAAATTCAATGCATTTTCAATTATCTTTATTATTATTGATTAGAACTTCATTAGTATGATGCCCTCATCAATACATTACACGCATTATTTTCTGCCGAGTGCTTGTATTTTATTTTGTACTATCATTTTTAAACCACTAGATAAAGATTTTATGACTACAAAAATGTACACATTAAAACCATTTTAAATTCATATTTTCATGTCAGAAAGCTGTTTTCTGGGCATTTGACCAAATATATCTCAAAATAAAATTTGCCTCCAGCGGCTGGGGCTCTGCCCTAGACCCCGAAATAGTCCGGGAGTACAAGGTACATTCTTACACTTTAGTTGTCCCGGTTTGTTACTTTCAAAATATGGTCACCTTACCTAGGCTTATACCACGCAAAGCTACTTGACCAGTCATAGATTGTATTTAGGAGCTTAGGAACATGCACGTCTTCCCTGTGTCATAATGGCATAGGCCTGTGCCTATGCATATGTTTCATAGTTACTTTAGGTTTGTTTATTTATCGGTCAGTGAAAATGAACATTAAAATGTTTGTTTAGCTCTTAAAAAACAAGTGTTTAGGTGGTGTTCATCTCTCTCCAGACACCTGTTCTAAGATCAGACCGAACATGTTCAAAAAGTTCTGACACGAAAGGAGGAGTGGATTAGAGTGGAGTGTACGGAGGGAATTCGACCACGGATGATAATAAGGTTATGGGGAATGTTTGTTTTGTTGGTTGAAATGTGTACAGTCTACTGAAGATTCACTCAACTGTTATTTTGGTTATTAAATCATCATTAGTCATAAATTTTACGCAACATAAGCTTTTTATGTTATACTTTACACAGTTTTCAATTTAAATTAGGTGACATCTCAAACCGTCCATTTTGCAGATTTGCATTCATCTCTGAAGGTCAGAGCACATGTTTTTATCCATTCCAAATCATGAACTTCCTGTACTAGGCCTCATTTCCGCTGTGTTCCGAACTGTTCATAACCAGTCTTGGACAGGACAAATAAGCAAAATTGTAGAATTATACAGATTTTTAATTTGCCATTTGTCACATGATTGACGCCCGACTGGAGTACACTTTCAATACGTTACGCGTTTTATTGGTTTTATTGAATTATTAAATAAAGATGAAATTAGGTAAGCCTACTTAAAATTATCCAAATGTGACAATAAGAAACAACACTGTATAGTAACCATAAAAATGCAATAGGCCTACATGTGATTTATATCCTAGCCTTCAGTGGTAGATCATATAACACGGGAGAACCTGATAGAGGAGGTCATGGGTTTAAATCTTGCCAAAGGCAATCCTGACTAAAAGTTATTTCTGAGGTTTGTTCAGTTCTTGAGGCAAATGCTGGGATTTAGTCTCCTTCAAGGCTTCAACAGTCCTGACGTTCCCTTCATTACACTATAGTAGGACACCTGGGGGTATATTTACTAAATGACAGTGAAAGTGACAACTTGTAATTAGAGAGAAGGGCCAACTCGGATGTTTATCATACCAAAATAAATAGTAATCAAATTCATATGCTGTATGTTGCTGTTTATTAAATTTAAGATACAATTTGTCTTTAAAAGTGTAAAACGTGTACTTTTGCCAATTGGCAATTACAAAGCTTTGACGTGTACCTCAACCCAGTGCGCACCAAATTGTTTGCAACAGACCAGGGTTCCTGATTTTTTTAGTTTTTTATAAAAAAATCAAAACTCATGATTTATTTGATTTTAATCAGATTCATTTGGTTTAAATCGATTATTTTGATTATCAAAAATTCTCTTCCAATTGGTTAATGTCACACTTGTTTTCATTTTTTCTGTGTTACTAGGTCAAATAGGCCAAAACATCATCCTCATTTAAGTTTGTATTGTATTTTTAATTAGTTTAAAAAGCAGGCTTAGCACTTTGTGTCGTGGAGCTTTTAGCTCTTTCTAACCTGCTTAATAATGACTTAGTAATACTAGTTGCATATAGATGTAGATCTACCTTTGTCCACACTTTAGCGTAAGTCTGTATCTTGGCATATATGAATTATTGTACCTAAGAAATTGTTAAATAAATAATAATAATTGGATGAGCAAAGCAAATACTTTAATTTCACAGACCCCCCAAAAAATTAGCTCGGGTGTTTTTTTTTTTTTTTTCCTGTTTGTTTGCTCTCTACCGGGCAAACGGCATTTGCGATCTTGATGAAAATTGGACGGAACCTTCAAAATCTCTGAACTTAGACCTACAACGATTTTGGTTACAATCGAAGAAATATTTCTCATGAATATCGTACTTTTAGGATTTTTTTTATTTTTAGTGCAATATGTTCGTGACATTTGGGCTTATTCTGACCAAATGGGTGGGGCTACAAGGTTCATATTTTACATGGATATTAAGGTTATGGTGATGTTGTACCTTTTGAAAGAAAAAGTTGGAAAAGTTAGCCAGAATCCATAGAAATAAAGGTTTTAATATAAGTTTTTTTAGGTATATAATAACAATTAACAAGTAACAATAGAAACTTGACAACAATCACCTACAATGCATTCAAAAAGCACTTGCAAAAGTAAAGAGATCCCACGCAAACTTATACTTACTGTAAAAAAAATAATGGGTACTGTAAAAAAAATAATGGGCATTGTAATCACAACCCATCTATGAGAAAACTTATTGCGAAAGTTGCAAAAATCGTACATTTGCGTCAAAACTTTGTACTAATCGTACTCATAGATGTTAAGTAGTAAGGTTATAAAAATATATGTCAAATGAAAGCTCAGTTTGTGACGATTAATTTGGTGTATGTTCCATCCTCCTACGACTTGTACTTTCCGAGTTATTCCAATTACCGCTACTCCTTAAAAGTGCCATTTTTACAACGCGCTGCGACCTTTAAGGGCCTGTAAGTCCTTGAGGTCATGACCAAAAAATTATTAAAAATTGGTTTTGTGCCTTTAAGACATGTAGTAGTAAGTGTGTAAAATTTGAATTTTTTCTGAAATGGTGCTGCAACAGGTGTTTGGTGAATTGGTATGGAATGACCCATTTACTAACTGGTTCATGTTCATTACTAAAGTGTAAAACAAAACTTAAAATTGCATTATTTTGACACTGTGATTTTTTTGCAAATGTCTCTTTTTTAAATTTGAAATAAACAATAAAAAGTTATTTAATAAAAAAAAATGTGGTGACATTTTATTTCACTGTCCTCCCATTAACAACCAACTACATAGTAGTTCCACAAATCATATGAGTAAAGAAAGAAATACCCAAAACATCCTACTGCACTAATTACAGCCCAAATAATTTGGGGTTTGAGAAACCCCACACCAGGAATGGTGCTAAGAATTACCGCGTGAGTGACCGTGGATTAAAAACTACTTTATTGACCAAAAACCACACGAGGGACTGGTCGTTGTTCTTAAAAGCAAACTCGTGCCCAATGAGATGCATAGAACTAAGCAGCTTAAGGTACCGGTAGTTGATTTTTTGTGTGTAAATAAGGTAGGTCTGTCCCTAAAATAATGTGTTGGCTGGTCTAGCACTGTATAGCCTAGGCCACCTTGGCAAAATGTCAATGGATTAACTACACATTTAGCACATTTTGTAAGTTTTGATTCAAATCAATGATTTTTTAAATAAAAATCAACTTATTTAAATCAATTTTTCCCGGCAACAGACTGTACTTAGTATCTGTCTAAGACCCGGTTTTTATTACTTGCTTCGAACGCGGGTTAATACACTGTGGTGTGGGTAACCGACTTGCGTTTTCACTGACCGTCGTCAGCAATCACAACAATACCTCATCTTGAATCAACAACCGTAATATTACGTATATATTTGAGGTTACATGTGGCTAGTTTGTTTACGTCGCTTCCAATCAGTTGGCTGCAGTGTTGGCGGTAATTGTCAAAGGTGACGCAAGTAACTCCGAGTTCCGACGTGGGTTGAAATTCTAACTAGCTTTACAACTCCGTGCGTCACTAAAAAATTTACCCGGGTTAGAAAGCGAGTAATAAAGACGGGGTCTAGGCGGCCCATGAGCCAGTGGCCAGTTTGCCTCAAGCATAGCGTAGCCGATTAGCTCGTGAGAGGTAGCTGGTTCGAGCCCGGCTCGACCAACTTTTGATTTTTATCCCAAAATGATTGTTTATGATAACGGATTAAATTTTTATTATCTTTAAGTGCAAATTACCGGTACTTTAAAAGCAAAGACTTATATTCCTCTGTATTTGCTTGTAGGCGCGTACATGGAAATATTGAGGGATAACATGTAGGTGCCTACAGTTTTTGCTTTTAGAGTATTAATTTGCACTAAAAGATAATAAAAATTGAATCCGTCATCTCATCGATGACGTAAACGAGCCTACCCCTTAAGGCTTAAATTAGGCCTTCACCACTGATTAGGACTACTGGTACTGAATAGTGTCAGTATCATAATAACTTTATAAGGCAGTTTTGTTGTGGTATGAAGGTCTGTAGTCATACACATGTGTAATTCATTGTGTCTTTCTTAACAGATGACCCGCTGTACCAAATCCATAAATGGTATCGAAGGTGCCCCTACAATCTATCGCACACTTGTGTAACAACGCATTTTATTGGACATCTTTTAACGTGTGCAGCGGTGAGTGTTGTTCTTTCACTAGAACATTGAATATTCAGTAAATCCTAGTGTAGGGCTACTAGCACAACATGCAGGTAATTTAAGTATGTAAATCTATGCGTGAAAGCTGTCAACGACTATGCTGGTACGAAATCTCATTAGTCATTATCATTACTTTGAACACAAATTTAATAGATTGATGTTGCTATTTACATGTTTAGGCCTACAAGAGTTTTTGTGGATGGTGTACCCAACATTTTGTAATTATTTGTTAATTTTTTAAGTGTTCTCATTTGCTGTTATTTCAGCTAGATCCATGGTTAGGCTAGGGTAGGGCATATTGCGGGGTGCTCCGAGTGATTCTTCACTTTTACCCAAAGTCTGACTCAAGTAAATTTGAAGGGTTACCTGCATAGTTGCATAACACTGTAACTGACCGCCCAAAGTTGGCTAGTACCCTAGTAGGCCTAATTGATATTCCAATGTTTGGTAACCTTTCTGTATCATTTATTGAATGTTAACTTATTTTTCGACATTGACTGCTTTTCCATTATAATAATAATAATAATAATAAAAATAATAATAATAATAATAATAATAATAAAAAAAGAGTAATAATAATAATAATATAATAATAATAATAATAATAATAATAATAATAATAATAATTTTTTTTTTTATTAATTCATTAATTACATATGTGTACATTTTTTATATGCTTCGGTCCACAAAGCCTTAAAGTAAGGCTTGTCTGTGGTTTAAACCACAACAATGTGTACATTTCATACAACTACGGTGTTGTGCGAAGTTATTACAACAATAACAAAGAAAAATAGAACAAACTCAGTGGAACACCGTCCTGTATAACAAAACAAACTAAAAAAAAAAAAACTTGAATATTGAATATAAAAATATTATACTTGAGGTCACAAAAACAACACAGTATTAGATGAAAAAATTTACATACTTGCACCAAGTATCTAAATATTTAAAGACTCCTCCAAAAAAACAAACAAACAGACTTGTCATTCGTAATCAAATCTTAAAGCAAACCAACAGGATACATAATGAAAATAGTAAATTGAACAACTGCAATAAAAAATAAAAATGAAAAGCAAATTGGGAATTGAGATGAATGATTAGGTGTTGTAGACTGCACATAAACAATCGAGCAAATAAAACTTTAATTCAGATTTAATGGCTGAGATCTTTTCTAGATTGCGCAGATGACCAGGTAGGCTGTTGAAAATAGCAGGTGTCAAATAAAAAAGTGTTCGTTTTCCATATTTGTTATTGAATTTAGGCAAAAAGTAATTCCCTCTTGATTTCGACCACGTAATCCCTGTATTTTCGTTTGCTTCATATTGTCTATTGAAATAAAATTTTAAAATAAATCTAAACTTAAATAGGTATGATACAGGTAATAATACATTGCAAAAGTGATATTTCATTTGTATGCTGTTATATCTTGGATTTCTTTTTAAAAAGCATGGTGTCATAGTTCTAATCATTGTGTTTTGAAGGTTGGTTATTAAATTTACATGGCTTAAAGATGCAAAGCCCCAGGCCAAGAGGCCATAAGAGATGATTGACTCGGCGATCGCAGTGTAAACTGACCTTAAAAGTTTAAACGGACAGTACCAACTTTAATTTGAATAATTGAAATGCACAGGATCTTAAACGCTTGCATAAGGAGATAATATGAGGCCTCCACGACATGAATCTATCAATTAAGACACCTAAATAGACATGGCTGTCAACAGACTCAATTTCAACACTACACCGTACACAGTTTTTTCCATTTACGATATCATGCAAACACTCATAAGAATGGAATATTATTTTAAGAGGTTGATGCCTGTTCTGATTCAGAGGTGAGCACATATGTAGAATCTTGGTTTTGTCAGCATTAATAACGAGATCATAATCGTGCGTCCACATTAATAATTGAGTGAAATCCCGCTGCAAAGTAGATTCAGCCATTTTTAGGTTCTTATGAGCAAATAACAAAACAGTATCGTCAGCATACATGACACAGTACAGTGTTTTACACATTTAGTCATATTGTTAACATAAATCAGGTACAAAATTGGCCCCAAGATAGAGCCTTGCGGTACTCCAGTCGCAATCTCTCTATATTCACTGAAGCATTCTCCAATTTTTACTGAGAGTTTCCGATCTGTTAAAAAACTAGTGAACCATTTTAAGGTTTGACCTCTAATACCAACATTTTCAAGCATATCCACTAATGTACTGTGGTTTAATGTATCGAATGCTTTCGAAAAATCTACAAATAGGGCAACTACATGCATGTTATCGTTTAATTTAGTGTTATCGAAGTCTGAGAATTTTACAAGCAAGTCACTTGTGCATTTTACCTTTTTGGAAACCATATTGCAATTTATCAATGATATTAAATTTTTCCAGATAGGCAGACAAATTGTTGGCTACACAGCGCTCCAAGATTTCTCTATAACAGAGAGGAGTGCTATTGGTCTATAATTGGAATATGACATATGATCACCCTTCTTATAGATAGGACGAACTACTGATATCTTTAAGTTTGAGGGGACGGTTCCTGACTCAATCGATAAATTTACTAGTTTGGCTAAAACTGGGCTAATCTCATATTTCAAAAATTTTAAATCCTGAACTCTGATACCATCCCAGCCTGGCTGTTTATTATCATCCATATTCTCTATAATTGATTGTATTCGTGTTTCACTTACGGGGGGCATAAAAAGGATTGGCATTCCACGACTTTTTTAAACATTACGGCTAGTACGAATGCCACACTCGTGTTGAATCTCTTCACTTCTCTCACAAATGATTCCGCAAAAGTATCAGCTATCACCTTGTCACTGTTTTGTTTCCCTAAATGGTTATGGATTACTTCGTCTACAGAAAGTTTTTTCTTTTTACCCAAGATTCCACTAATTGTTTGCCAAGTTTCTTTCAGATTATTTCTCGAATTATATATTTGGTCTTTATAGAAATTTAATTTAGCCAAACCTATCTGTTTAGTTACCATGTTACGCGCAGATTTTGTACTCAATCTTATACATTGATTTGATAGCGGGGTGCTTACAATTTTTCCACTTCCTAAATAGAGTATCCCTCTCTTTAATGCTCACTAATAGTCATCCAACATTTTTTTCATCTTTCTTTTTTGCGCCGGCGGCACAGCTAGCACTCTTATAACAACTTTTAAAGTTTTTTACAACTGCTTCATAAAGATCATTACAATCATCTAATTCCATTAAAGCTGGCCAATCACAACATTCCAATTTTTGCCTTAGCACTCGTTCGTTAAAACGTATTTTTTTATGTGAAGGACCCTCGATTTGACTAACAGACGCAGGTGCATACAAATCCGCTGCGATAAGATAATGATCGGTAATTTTAGTTGTGTAAATCATTGAGCGAATGGGTGAAAAGTCACACCTCACAAATATGTGATCAATACACGACTGCGAGAGAACATTTCCTCGATACTCTTCTCTAGTCACACCTTTCACACAATCAATATAACCGTTAGCCGCCATAACATTTTTGTATGCAAGTACGTGTGTGTCCGAGTCATTGAGGGTATCTAAGTTTGTGTCACCTATTATTATTGCATTTCTAGAATTAGCATTTTGCAATACAAAACCTTCCACCTCCTTCACAAACTGACCTTTTGGGTTTTATTGTCAGGGGTCTATAGACGCTAGAATAGCAAATACCTCTTTACTTTTTGGATCATAAGTTACCAGTAACATTCAGAAAAATTTTAAATCCAAATTACTTTCAAAAAAATCAATATAATTTAAAAAAATTTAAAACAAAACCCCCACCACGTTTAGGGAGTCGAGGTTTTGAAAACAAATTAAGCCATCTAGATGTATTTTTGATTTTTTGACTTTGTGTTTGAAATTAATAAAATAATAATAATTTAAAAATTTTTAAGGCTTTCGCCCCCCGGGTTTAAATAATTTACACAATTTATTGGTCGGGACATTTCGCCGCGTCAAATTTTTTAAATTTGCTTTTGAGGATAGCCCACAAGTTGGGCTTAAAACTCAAAAGAAATTTATTATTATTTTTATTATTATTATTTATTTACCCCAGAACAGTTTTACAACCAGAATACCAGGATATATAAAAACAACAAAAACATCAACAACATAACAAACCTAAAACAAAAAAATACAAAAAAGGACCTAAATTTAATATAATAAGAACATTTGCCCTAAAACAAGCAACATTTTTTTCTTAAAAGTAAAATTTGAGCATAAAAAGATCAAAATCAAAGTCTTTCTACTCCCTGAAGGGGTTATTAAAATTGGCAACACCTAGGCAAATAAGAGTATTTTTACAAATCAACCTCCCCCAGGAGGGTAAAATAAATAGTATGTCTTGCCTACAACAGGCACATTAAAAATAATTAAATGTAAAAAAATCGGGCAATCTACCCCATTGGGTTAAAAACTTTTTTAAAAAAAACGAGGTCAGCAGTCGGGCCCCCTACCACAGAGCGACTGCAAAACGCAAGTCCACACATAATTTTCATAATTTTTCTGTGGTACACAATGTAGGATCCTATGATTAAACCATTTAAAAAAACCGCGCTGGGGGGCGCTCTAAACTGTCAATTTTTGTCTTGTGATGTGGTGACCAGATAATACTTGCATACTCAAGCGGCCGACTAATCTTAAGTTATACGTCTAATTGATTTTTAGAGAAGGCAAACTGAAAATTTCGTTTAACGAAGCCCAGTAAATTTGAAAGTTTTTAATAGAATAGTATGGAATATGTTCATTAAACGAAAACCCCAAAACGTTACAAACACCTAGATCATTTACACTAAACCCCTATTAAGTGTATCGTTTATGACAGAATAATTGAAGTGAATTCGATTTTTCTTAGTCGTAAAAGAATAAAAAAACATTTTTTAAATTTAAATTCAGCTTCCAAGAAGAGCCCCAGTCAATAACCTTACAAAAGCTTCTTGAAGCTTGTAAACAGTTTTGCAAAGATCTAACTGCGCATACAGTTTGATGTCATCAGCATACATAAGACATGGAGAAAAAACTCTACATGGGATATCATAACAAAAGTTGAACAGCAAAGGCCCAAATGGAGCCTTGAGGACCCCCTGACGTAACCTCTTCAGCCGAGAACTGGCCCTTTGTGAGGACAACTGTCTGCTTACGTCCGTTAGGAAAAAAAACCAGACAATAATTTAATACGAGCCAGATATGCCGAGATGTCCAAGCTTGTAGTTTGACGTGGCAAAATGTCCCGACCAATAAATTGTGTAAAAAATAATAATAATAATAATAATAATAATAATAATAATAATAATAATAATAATAATAACTTAATTGAGATATGATAATTAGGGCCTACATAGTATGGTGAAATACATAATAGTTTTATAAACGGGAATTCTTGGAACAAAAAACGGGAAGAGAAGATGTTCGTAGCTTCCTACCTGAGTAACTGTAGGGTTAACACATATGATGTCTTAAGTTCTAGGTTAGATAGTTAATTTGGGGGGGGTATTTTATTTTGAACAACTCCACAGACGTGACACACTTGGCACAAGTATGTTTATATGATAAAATAATATTGATTAGTTAGATTGAAGAATGTCAGTAGTGCAATAGTTATTTTAGGAGCATGTGTTTAGGAAGTTTGTGCTTATATCGCTTAATGGTAGAGAAAGAATCTTGACTTAGACACTGAATCAGACTGTTAGTGGTATTTTTATCGCAAGATTGGTAGAATTTGTTCATGAGTTTGAATACAAAGTCAAAGATTGTAGGGAGTTTGAGAATATTGTGAATCACTGGTATGCGTGTAGGCCTAAACTTGGGTATGTTCCCAATCATATGGATGCACTTGTTTTGCACGACTTGCATTTTCATAAAGTTTTTGCATGTAGAAATACACAAGGTTGTTGTGTTCCCGGTACTATAGTATTGGCAGGATGACCATGATGTAAGGAAGGCGTTTATTTGTTTTGTAGAGCTTGCTGTTTTTGTTAAGAAGCGGGTAGAGCAATTACAATGAGACGTAGGCTTGATTTTTTTAATGATTTATGTGCTGAGTGAATGTTAGTTGTGGTTCGAGGTATATGCCAAGATATTTGACCAATCTTGGCCATTCAACCAGTGTGCCATTAATGGTCACTTCTGGTTTGGCGGGTGGTATTCGTTTGGTGAATAATATTGCCAAAGTTTTTGCGTCGTTTCTTTGATTTTCCTTTTTATGGAAGTATCTCCGGAGCTTGTTGATTGCCAGTTGTAGTTTTGTTGTAACGGCCTGGCAATACGAGGGGTGTAGATCGCGGTGTCATCAGCGAATATGCTAAGTAAAAGATAAGATAAGATAAGATAAGATAAGTCTTTATTCAACTTCAGTTCAGTTCAAATACATAATTCATGATTGTACATTTCATATTTAGCCGGTTAGGGCCCAAAAGAAGATGAATCCCCACCTAAAGCCGGAGCTCTGTGTGTGGGTGTATTCAAGTGAAAATTAATTATATTTTAAGATGGCGATGCGGCTGCGGGATCTATGCGTAAGCTTATGTGGCGTTAAGTGGATAAAAAACATTTAAAGTACATTTAAATATGAATAGAAAAAATAATAGCTAAACAAAAATAGACACATTTCTAATCTAATCTAATCTATTGATAAATCAATCGATCTACAGTAGGGATACATAGTCTTATCAAAAATACAACTAAAATTAGACATTATTTTATTTGGGTAATGATTCTGGTAAAAATAATATTTAAAAGTCAAGCATAGTAGGCTACTTGGAGAAAATGTTTGTGATTGTTAGGATAAAATAAAAAATAAAATTATGGATTTTTATACAAGTTATAAAAGAAGTATGTTTGTTAAATAGTATAACAAAAGACTGATGGAAAGAAGTAGTAGGTAGCTACGTAATTCTATACAATTTTTTTGACACTTGTAGCAGTAACAGTGGTTGGGCCTAGCATTAATTTGAATTTAAAGTAAATTGTTAAAATAAATTGTTAAATTGTTAGGCCTACCAAATTATTAATGAATAACTTAAAAAAATAAATAAAAATAAAAAAATACATATTCATCAATTGACTATTACTTTAAATAGTAGTTCTGTTTTAGTAACTCAAGGTGTTGTTTACCAGGTTATCACAGAATTCTCTGCTTTTTCCAATATCCATTTTTTAACTTCACTTTTTAAATTTTTACTATTATGGGGAAGGTTCTTATTTCCGTTGGCATTTTGTTAAATATCTTTGGGCCTATAAATGTACCGTGTCTTTGTCCAATGCTTTTTCCTCGTCTTGGTAGGCCTATGTTCAAATTGAGTTTGGATCGTCCTTTTGTTATTGTGGTAATGTTGAGTTGATTTAAAGGTTGTTTAATGTTGAATTCGGTAATATGTTCATAAGTTTTAAACGTATATTTGCCTGATATCTAGTAGGTTACTTTCAAGGAATAGTTGGTTGTGGGGAACTTGGTGGTTTTTTGGGCTGATTACTTTTATAATATGTTTCTGTATAAGGTTAAGGGGTTCTAAGTGTGAGTTTCTTATTCCACCCCAGCCAAACTAATGCCGTATTTCAGTCTAGTAAAAATTAACGCAAAGTATACCATTCTAAGAGTTACTCTGTTGAGTACGTTCTTTAGTCTATAGAACTTTATGATACAGTAACGTAGAGTTTTGCAATTTTCTGTTATTTGTTTTTTCCAGTTAAGGTTACCATCATGATTATTCCTAAATATTTTGCGTGTTCTTTCTTGGTAATTTCATGGCAGTCACAGTTTTGGGGTGATGTGCAATGTGCTTCGTGTATTTTTATACTTCCTTCAATTGGGGAGCAGTTGAAAGTGGTAAAAGGGATAAATACAGTTTTAGATAAGTTTAGGTGAGTAAATTTTGTTGCAGCCATTCGTATACTATTGCTAATTCTCTGGTAGCTAAATTAATTGTTTCTTCCCATGATTTGCCACTAAATACAATAGCCGTGTCGTCAGCTTTATATTATTGTTTTCCTTTTATTGGGGGGTTTTACATAGATCGTTAATATAGATTATAAACAAAAGAGGGCCGAGGACTGTGCCCTGAGGCACCCGTACTCTATAGTGCGAGGCGTGCTTGTGTTATGATCTATCTTCACTGATGAGTCCTTTCCGTGAGGTAACTATTTATCAATTTTAGGCTATTACCTCTAATGCCATATAGTTCTAGTTTATGAAAGGGGTGTTTTGTGGTCTACCGTGTCGAACGCCTTAGCAAGATCTAATAGGACTACAAGTGGGTTTTTGAGAACTGTCTAATGCTTTATATATGTCACCGGTGAGCTCATAGATTGCGTTTTCTGTACTAAGCCTTGTCTGAAACCAAATTGGTTTTTGCAATAGAATTTATGTTTGTTAAAATAGTTTATGATCCTAGATTTTTTACCCTTTTTCTAGAAGTTTAGAGAAGTTAGTTGGAGTGAAATTGGT
Source organism: Sweltsa coloradensis (assembly GCA_024449915.1). Lineage (NCBI taxonomy): Eukaryota > Metazoa > Arthropoda > Insecta > Plecoptera > Chloroperlidae > Sweltsa > Sweltsa coloradensis. Next base: position 13,702 of record JAMZAV010012051.1, read on the forward strand.
CTATAGTTTTTTTTTTTTAAATTTTTCCTCTGCTTTGAAGACGGGCGTGACAATGGCTGTTTTTAGGGTGTTAGGGAACGTTCCGTTTTGTATGCTTAAATTAAAGATATAGCATAATGGTTAATTATATTGGTTTGTAGTATTTTTATTGTTTTTTTCTTGTATACCGTCAATACCTGGCGCACTGTGATCCTTTAGCTCACTAATGTAGTTGGATATCTCTGCTTCCGTAACAGGTTTGAGGAATATAGATTCCTTTAGAGGAGTAAAGTTTTGGCCAGATGGTCTAGTAGTTTGGCCTACGACTCTTTTTTCTTTGTTTAATTATCTTGGGCATAGTTTTGTCCAAGTTTGCTGAAATAATTAACAAATACTTCAGCAATTTGACTAGGGTCTTTTGTTGCATTATTTCATTTATTCCATTCGGAGATCCCAATACGTGATTTTTTGGACTCGTAGTCGGAAGCCTCGTTTATTACTTCCCATACCTTTTTTATGTTTTTACCTGCTTCCGGAAAGTTGTTTTGGGTAGTATTTTTCTTGAGTTGTTTTAATTAACTGTGTTAAATAATTTCTATATGTTTATAAACCCGGGTTGTTTTCATTTAAGTTGATTTGTCCTACCTTTTTTTATGTAGTTTTGCATTTTCTGTTTTTAATTTGATACCCCATTTGTCCCTGTGCCTAATAGAGGTTATAAGGCCTCTAGTGATCCATGGTTTTTTTTTCCTATGTTTTGCATTAGTCTTAGTATATTTGGTAGAGGAGTTGTTTTAGTATGTTTTTGTCTAAGATTTCTATAAAGAATTGTAGCTAAGATCAGGTCTGATTTGTTTTGTTACTTCTTCCCACGTTTCATTTTCAATATCTACAGCTAGATTTCTATAGTCAATAGTTTTACGTATATCCTCGTCTAGGCTTTTTACTCTGTCCTGTGAGTTAGCTTGCTTTAAACTTATGGTGGTTGTGTAGTGGGCAGTAATGGATGTCTTCAAATTTTTGCAGTGTGCATGTAATGGGGCCCTTTCCTTCTCTAACGAAGATATGATCAATGCATGTGCCGACTAGGGGGGTTACTCGGGTCGGGCTATGGATTTTTGTTCAAAGCCATTAATAGCCATTATGTTTTAAATAATCTTGTCCGTGTTTGTCTCGTGGAGATAAATTTAGGATGTTAATGTTCATATCACCTGCTAGTATGCATGTGGTATTAGACCTACTAGCCTTGTTATTTTGTAAAAACTTTCAAGCTGCTCTAAAAAGGTGCTTGGCGACTGGGATGGTGACCTTTATACTGCATAAACTTTTTAGTTAATTTTATGATGCTGATAAGAGAGTTCGGCCACATTTGCTGAGGTTTGGTTGTGACTTTGGTCATCTTAAAGTTAGGGGGGGTATTGTTGTTTGTAAACACGATTAGGCCATCGGCTTGTGTAACACTTGCGTTTGAATAAGTGGTAGTGTACCTGGATTTGATATGCTCCAGTTGTATGTTTTATATGCGTTTCAGTCAAGATTATAATATCAAATAGAAGTGATTCAGAGAAATTGTTCAGGAAGAGTAGAAAATCATCAAAGTTTGTTAGCATACCTCTGATGTTCATATGTAGAACATTTAGTTCGTTACTTTTATAGAGTGCGGTTAGTTCAGAATTTTTAGTTGTGTCAAAATATGATAGATCACTTTGTATGTCCATATCTACAGGTATAATTGTCACTTTTGTAGTTCATTTTGAGGTTGAGGTCAGAATATTTCACTACTGGAGTTTAAGGCCTAGTCCTAGGCCTATTGCTTTGGGATGTCGGCGGGCTTCGTTACTTTAATTAGTTGGGAGGTGTTGTCGAATCTGATGAAGACGTTTCCGTTTTTGGTCCATACATATTTGTATCCCAACTTCTTAACCTGTCTGGCGAGCCAGAAAAGGTTTTTGTTTTTCCTTGTTAGGTTTTCATTTATATAGATCGTTTTTTTGTCCTGTTGTGAGGTTAATCCTAGGTCAGAGGTGTTCAGGTCTGCATTTCTTTTTTTGTGTTGCAGGATGTCGTCTTTCAGGAATCTCGAATAGAATCGGGCTATTATTGCTGGTGGGTTTTTGTTTTTTCGTTGTTCTTGGCCTAGGCCTAGTCGATGGCAGTACTCGACGTGGTGCATGCCTACCTGCATGTTCATTGATTTGCATATTTATTACTATGTCCGCCGTGTCTTCTCCATCGTGCACTGGGATACCATGGAATTCTAGGTTATATCCCCTGTTATGCTGTTCAAAGTTGTTCATGTCGCTTTCTAATGTCTCCAGTGCCTGTTTCAGTGTACAATTTTCTTCTTTTAGGATTCCGTTTTCCGTTTTTATTAGCTTCATTTCGTCCATTAGTTGTTCGAGGCGTGCGCCTATCTTTCTGTTTTCATCAAGCAAGTCATCGTATTTTAATGATTGAAATTGTAGAGATTTCATTATCTCGTTTAGTTTTCCGTCAATTGAGGCTTGGTCGACTGAACCGGCGATGTTTCCGATCTTGGGCGACGTGATTGAGCCTGGGGTTTTGAGGTTATGTATGGGCGTTGGTATGGGCCTAGGCCTAGCTTTGCAAGTTTTGCATGCCCACAATATGTCTGGGTTATCCAGCAGGGTTTTAAAAACCGCTTTTGTGACGTTAGTACAATTAAGGTGAAACCATTTGTCGCACGAAACACGACATTTTACTGAATTTTGGTTTTTTTTAACTGATTTAGAGCACACTTCACAAACTGCTGTCTCGCCGCCGTCAGCCATCTTGTTGTGTATACATGAAATGTCGTTGATGTACGCCAGCGGTTTAGCCAAGGTAGTTTAATCGGTTCCCACTCGGAACACCGAAGTTAAGCAAACTCGGGCGTGATCAGGGGTAGAGTGGGTAAAACTCACGTATATTGCTGGTTAAAACAGATGGAGGGTTCGAGAGCTAGTGTAACGGCTTCGTTCTTCTCGACATCTGCTCGGAAGTCCAGGTTAGTGGAGGCACCTATATAGTGTTGGCAATTTTCAGAAAATTTTGATTTGTTGAAAATTTCATGAAAATTTTCAAAAAAATAAAAAATCAGTGTTATCATATAACTTGATGTTTGTACTTAAAAAATGAGTTTTAAATATAACGTAAACTTACCGTTATGTGCCTGGCAAAGCGACTCGGTTAACAATTTAAAAAAAATCAGTGTTATATAACTTGATGTTCGTAGGCCTACTTTAAAAATGGTGTTGAAATTTAATTTAACGTAAACTTAGGCTTACTGGTTATGTGTCTGGTAAAGCGACTCAGACACTCGTGTATTATCACAACTAAAATACTTATTGTAATTAAATAATAAATATAGTAGAAGGTAGGCAGGCCTATTGCTATTGGAAGACATTTTGTTTGAATATAGGCTAACTTTATTTTTCTGGCAAGCAACAAGATGCATTTTTTTGCTTTGAATGGCAAATAAGCTGATAAAGTTACAGCTAACATTTTATGAGCAACTAGGCCTACCTAACAGTGCTAACAAGATGATACCTTGGAATGACTTGGCCTTGGATGTTAAAATGGGTATTCAGGCATAAAAACTAAAAAATCACAATTTCAGAAAAATATAAAAAACAGAATATAAGAAAATGAAGTTAATGCCATTTAGGCTTAAAAGTAACAAACATTCTGTATTACAATAGGCAGGTAGTCTTTAGAATAAAAGTATTGAATTAGGCACAAAAAGATTAGATCTACTGGTTCATATAAGAAAAGTAACAGCATAGTAGTTAGTTAATGCCTAACAGTTAGCTATTGATTGGCCTACTCTGATGTTAACCAATATGTTATTTTAAATTAACATAAGTTTGTATAGGCCTGGGCCTATGAATATGATGCGAGGTTGTTACAAAATAAATAGTTTTCTCTGCGATCCACTGATGGTTGATCAAGTGAAGCTTTAATGTTGAAAAATTGTCGATTTTGTCGGAGCCTGCAGGGTTGGCTTGGTCACTTTGGTTTAGCCTACTGTCCCCGTGTGTGACTGAGTGGGTAGACTCTAAATACCTAAGGATTTATCTATTTATTTAATGTCTTCGAAATTAGGCTAACAGTGCTAATCTCTTCGTTCACTGGAAAAATGAAAGTCATGCACAGCCTTCTTACCTTAGTATCACAATTTCTCATGCTTTTCTTTGGTATTCAAGACTACCTACCAGATAATGTAAGATGACCAACCTTAATCATATTAGCAATAAAGAAATATTTGAAAATTTTCTGAAAAAGTCTCTTGAAAATCATTCACTGAAAATTTTCAATTTGCCAACACTACACCTATAGGCTATGACTGTAAAGGTTACACCGTCCTTTCAGATGGGACGTTAAGCCGTTGGTCCCCTTGGTACTTTTCGAAAGGAGTAGGCTACATGCCGGTACCGGGTTTCCCCTCCTCCCTTCTGTTCATACTTCATCCTCATCCAGGGCTGGACTGGGACTATATAAGTGGCCCGGGACGCAAAAAGACCCGGCCCATTAGGTTACGTCCCTCCGGCTGGGCCGCCGGAGGCTATTTACGCTGTAGTCGTTTTTTGTTGTTAGTAATGCAGTAATTTTGATTGCCAAAAATGCGTTTTAAAATAAATTTCCTTGCGGAACGCGTGGTTGCTTAGTTCACTTGAATTAACTTCTTTTAATGCTTAATGGGTGCTGAGCCTGGCTAGCAAGCACTAGAAGATAGCCCGAGAAACTGGTGACTCGTCACCCCCCGACCCGACGAATGTTGGAAAAGGGTGTTTGATATATATATATATAATTTACCACTCTCAACTGGGTGCATATATACATCTTTCGATCTGCAAATACGCTGGTGTACGCGCATCTAAATACATTC
>JAMZAV010012052.1:0-18299 GCA_024449915.1 Sweltsa coloradensis
CCCCACAGCCTACCACCTCCACCTGCCAGAGCTCGCCTCTAGTTTCTTGAGTTTAAAAATTATTTATTTTCCACTTACTTGGCTTTGCCTTTCAATCGTCATTGGTCGAATTCTACGCAGGGGCTAGACGGGGTTGACCATAACAAATTATTTTTAAGGACAAGACTATTTTTACGTAACTCGCGTCCGAGGAAGGAAATGGAATGTCACCGAAAATATTACGCAGCGGGGAGTGCTGTGCATTGGATTTTCACCGTTTTTTGTTCCGGAAATCAGGTAATTTAATAAGTTAATAATTTTGTTTGAAGCTTAGACTCAGTGTATATACGGTGGTCACAACATGAATTAAAATTGGTGACAGAAAAGTGAAAAATATTGTATCACAAAGGCTTGTTAACATTCACTGCTTCGGTTAAATATTGACCTTTAAGTACATTGTTTATTGTGTATTGTCTAGTATAAAAGACTCAATATTTATAAATCTAAATATATATATATATATATCGGCAGGATATTACATAGCCTAAAACACTGATTCTCCCACGCGCATTGGCTAATTCAAAATATATTTTCCTAACTGTGTTCGTCAAAACCTTTTTACTAAAACCACTCTGAATCAAATGTATTACGCATGAGAAGGTATTGAGCAAACCCAGATACCGAGAGCTAGCAATATGTTATTTTACGCCGCATGTTGCCTTGAGTTTTGCAATTAAATAGTACATCGCAGCATTGGCGGTGAAGCCCCAAACCCCAAAACCGCAGGTAGTCATTTCATCTTGACCCTAGTTTCACAATCCTTAAAACTTCCGCAGGGGAAAATATCTTTCAGACTCTAGTCTCTACAGTGTTTCACTCAACACTACGCGGAGGACAAGGTTTAATCAAATTCTACTTGTCTTTCAGACCTTATGTCATGCATGTATTAAAATGGAAAGATTCACGTTTACCTGTAGTTGTAGCTGCTCATACTTAAAAGCATATATGATTATATTTGGATCAAGCTTAGGACGTGTAGTGTATTGAATGTGCCGCATGCATGCTGTGTAAGGTTGGCAGCACTGACTGACCAAGTGAAGTAGTGAATACAGATGGATGCTAGAAGCTAAACCTTGTCAAGGAGTTCATTACATTGGCGACGAAAAAAGCGTGATTCAATCGATGTGATACACGAAAACAGTGATGAAGTCGGTAGTGTACAACAGTGTTTCAATACGAGCGAGCGTGCAACGTAAAGCTTTACAATGGAATTTCAGGAACTCCTAGCATCAAACCTTTCGTGCCCGGCGTGGATCACACACAGCACCTCACAGCGATGGGACGCTGGCCAGGGCGTTGACTTGTACGTCTTGTCGAAGGGCATAACTTCAGGACTAAGAAAAAAGGGCTCTACTACACACGTAGCGGGGGCGGCTGTACAAGACATTTGGTTTGCACTCCGTCGGCGAGCCGAGAAAGTAGCCACGGGTTGGTGTGAGTGTGAATATGCTAAATGCAAGTCTGTGTTGACGAAAACAGTTCAAGCCTCAAAAACCTGCTTCGCCCACAGCGCAAGTGTCCGCGCCAATGGGCGCAGGGAGAGGAAACGTGGCCCAGTTATTACGCGTCTGAGAGGCCAGAGCTGTTAACTGTGACTTTGGGGATAAAGAGGAAGATAATATCCTAGACCAACTGCGGAGAAATCGCCGATTACCCGAGGTACGTAAAGATTTCATTAAAGAGGGAGGACAGGTTAACTATTGAGTAGGGCTCAAGAAGATCGCAAGTGCAATGAAGCCTGCACACAACGTGCCTGTTTCGGCGAGGCTGAAAAACGTTGCCACGGGTGGGACGTCATCGCCCGGCCAAGTAAAGCAACGGCGTTCCGGTCGGCCCTGGCTCGAGGCTAGGCCATGCTATTCGATGCGGTAATAACCAACCATCCGCGCGCGACGCGAAAGTTCCCGCGAGGAGGGAAGAAATGTATGAAGTGCGTATTGAGGGGCACTTTGCTAAAACATGTAAAACAAGGGTGACAAACATGGAAATAGACAAGATAAAAATGATTCTGCACGGAAAATGGGGTCCAAAGTCCATAATTTAAATGAAGGAGGAAGAAGAAGAGAAGCCCAAGGTTACACTTTTTGCTGGTAGGGTCGGGAGATCGGACATAAAGATTGTTCATAAAAGCTGAGGTGGGAGGTGTTTCAATTAAGCTGATGATTGATTCGGGGGCTCCTGTAATGTCCGAGATAGGAAAGACATGGGAGAGACTTGCAAGCAGAATAAAACAAGGGGGAAATGTACAGTTATACAAAAAACATTTATCCTTATGGAGTACCCAAACCCTTAAAAAGTATTAGGCAAATTCACCACAGAAGTGACAATTGGAGGGGAGAAAAAGGGCCAAGAAAAAAACAATATTTTACGTGTAGACGGTGACGGAGTACCGCTCTTGGGGAGCAGTTCTGCCAGAGACCGGGCGTTTTAAAAACCGGGTCCTCTGAATGCCAATAAGTTTCCAGGCCACCCAAGAAGAGAATATCAACACTGCAAGAGAATTCTACACTGACAAGAAAAGACTACGCTGCAAAAAGGTTAAGGAAGAATTCCCAACTGTCTTCACCACGGCGTAGGTAGCTTAAGATTTTAAGTTGAAACTTTGCATTAAGACAGATGTCACACCGTATGGCTGCAAGTCAGGAAGGACGCCTCACCAGCTAAGGACGAAAGTAAGTGGAAAATAGAAGAACTCCTAGCTAATGACCTTATGAGGAGGTGCGTGCAACCAGCAGAGTGGGTTTCCACGGTGGTGTGGACTCAGACCAATTCAGGTAGCGAGGGACTATTGTGTCGACATGAGGTTGCCAAACGCTAGCAATTGTACGGGAAGCGACAATGAATACCAAACCATTGAAGAGTAACCGCGGAAACTACGAGGAGCACTGGTGTTCAGTAAGTTGGACCTTCGCTCTGCGTTCCAACCAGATTGAGCTCGACGAGGGGGTCACGAGGGAATAACAACCCTTTATATCCAGCGCAGGGTTGTACAGTACAAAAGGCTTATTTTTTGGGATCAACTGCGCGCCCGAAATATTTCAGCGATAATAGAAGACGTTGTAGCCGAGTGCGAAGGAGTATGCGTCGTTATAGATGACTTTATCGTTCACGGAAAACCCTTACAAGCATCAGCACGACCTATTCAGATCTTGCGGTATGTTGTGATGGCGAGTAACAGTCGCAGAGAAGGGGTCTCACACTTAAATCCAGGACAAGTGTGAGATCAGCAAACTAAAGTGGAACTTCTAGGGCAAACCTGATTTCCAGTCAGGGGATCAGCCCACTACATAGCAAAGATACTGGCGGTCCTGGACTTTAGGAACCAAAAACTAAAGAGGAATGAAAAGTTTCCGTGGTATGGCAGGGTACTGCTCCAGGTTCCTTCCCAACTATTTACGGGCTACAGAGCCGCTGAGGGACATTTTGAGGGACAAAACGTAGCTTCAAGTGTGGGGGCAGGAGCAGAGTGGCATTGTGCGGTTCAACAATATAAGGAAATGTTATCAGACGATGAGAACTTTGGGATGCTATACACCGGGAGCACCGACGACGATCATCGCAGCTGCTAGCCCGTAGGGCTCGGGGCCCCGTCTTGAGTTCAAGCAAACAGGACCAAGAAGAGGGCCCAAGGATAATAGAGTTACGCCAAGCAGGTCACTCACAGAGCCGAGAAAAAGTTCAGTCAGGTCGAACGCGGAGGCACTTGGATGGTATGGGGGTGGAAAGATCACCACTACGTGTACGGGGGCGAGTTTTACATTGATTACCGACAATAAACCATCCAATTCATTGCGGGACCAAGTCCAAGCCATGAGCTGAGCAGGTAGAAGCGATGGGGTGCTTAGACTCCAGTGCCTATAACTACAAGGTAGAATACCAGCAGGGAGAAGCAATATTGCTGATCACTGTCGAGACTATCGGGTAACTCGAGGGAATACCGAAACACAGAAGGATCCAGATCATCATGTTCGTCATGGGTAGCAGAGGTCAAGCTGTTCCAAAAGATATGAGCCTGGAGAAATCGAAAAAAGAATCAGACAAGACCAGGAAACGTCTCTATTAAGGGGAGCATCGAAACCGACCACATGGCCGGATGAGACTGAAGAAATGCAAACTCATCAAAAAGTGAAATATGCGTTGTACCAATCCACGGTTATCCGGGGAAACCCGCATATTCATACCTACAAACCTAAGAGACAGGGTGCCGAACTAAGCACACCAGGGGCATCCTGGCATAGTCTTGAATGAAACAGAAAATTGCGTTCCAAAAGTATGGTGGCTAGCATTAGAATAAGCAGTGGAAACGTTCTGCAGGACACTGCATGGGTGCCAGGTGGTCAGCTCACCAGCCGCCCAGAACTGTGAATTAGAACCAGATTACCAGACAGGACCGTGGGCAAGACTTGGCGATAGATACTTGGGACCGCCCAAAGGACAATACGTGTTTTCGTTGTCATCGACTACTATTCAAGATTCCTACGAGGCCGTGCTATCACCTAGCGTCACAACCGCTAAAACTATCGACCTGTTAGAGAAATCTCGCACGATTCTGACTACCGGAATCGATTTCAATTTATATTGTGTATAATGCGGCATACTTCACTAGCAACGACTCGACAATGATTATTTTGTTTTGTTACACCATACATACATCGAGTGAGATGGACGCACGACGCCAAGAGTGGCCGCAGGGGAATGGCGATAGGTTTTTTTTTTTTTTTTGGACTTCCAGGAATATCGGGTTCCATAATGAAGAGACTTGCGCCATACAGCAGCAGCTGATCAAGACATCAAGACTGCCTTGAGGAGAATATCTCTTTCTCTATCGAACAACACCCCATTCTACAACGGGCTGCACTCCGGCTCATTGATGTTTCGGACCGAGAGCTTCTTGACAAAGTTCCAAGTATTCAATCATGTACCTATCCAGATGAAGAATTCCGAGATCGGGACAGGGAAATGAAGGAGTTAGGGAAAACATACATCGATCAAAGACGAGGGGCAGTAAGCAGCAACATATCTGTAGGAGACTACGTGTTGGCGCGTCAAGAGAAACGCAACAAGTTTACCACACCGTATAACACAGTACCGTTCGAGGTTACCGAGAGGGATGGCAACGCCGTGACGATCTGTTCGCCAGCCGGTGCACAGTACCGTCGGAACGTGAGCCACGTACGGAAGTACTACTCCCCACAACCTGCAAGCCCTACACTCAATCCAATCCCTTCGACACATATCACAAATCCCGAGAACCATGTTCCCGACCAACCAGCAAATACCTCACTGGAGAACAATCATCACCCTCCTCATAGTACTAAATAATCAAAAACATAGGATGTTCCATTGTCTCCACAGTCTGCCTAGACCTGTCAGCAGGAGAAGATCAACCCCGGCTCCGACCAGGGAACCGTGGGAGCGAAGAGGCCAGGCCGAGCCGCAACGCAGACCCCCTGTTTGGAGAGGACTATCAACTGTAGAAGATTAATGATCATGTGAGGTGTCCTATCATTCCATTGACAATTCCGATTATTAGTAGTTTAATACACAAAATAGTTCGTTTCCACATCAGTAGTTTACCCAACGTGGAGATAATTATAGTTATGTTAATGAAACGTAGTATGTAGTTCAATCATTAACCATAATTAGTGATTAATAGAAGAAGTGAAGTATAAAAGACATTATAAAATCTTATCCATTCAATAAATATTGGAACGGTACTTAGTTTGTAGTTTCAAATCACTTTGAAAAAAAAAAGGAATGATGTAGTGTATTGAATGGTGTGTATAAGTTGGCAGCACTTGTGACTGACCAAGTGAAGTAGTGAATAAAGATGGATGCTAGAAGACTTAAAACCTGGTCAAGGAAGTTCATTACAGTGTGCCTTGGCCTAGGCTACACTTACGTCCGTTAGCTTGAACAAGGGCATATCTCAAATTATTTCGCACTGAAAATGGCACTGACGACTGCGTCAACACTATAGTACATAATAAATCAAAGTAAATCGTTTAAAAGACTAGGCCCAGGCTAATATGATTGAAATAAAAATTGAAGTTTGACGGTCGTCTGTGTTTGTTGATTTCAGGTCAATGCACATCGATAACTACTGACGTATTTAGCGTGCAGTGCTTTATAAGTTCACATTGGAGCCGCTCTCAGCGCGCAGGACGTTAGATTCCGTTTTTACTTGGGAGTAAGGGGACCTCCCCAAAGGGGAAACTTCTTTATCGACCTGATTTAAACTCTTGATAAACCAAATAATACACTGCTTCCTCGATTAGTATTTTGATATTTTAGGTTGGCAGTGCATAGTGAGACTTTTCGTTTTTTTTTTGGCCATGAAACGTTATTTTGTTATTTCACTGCCTCCTAGATGTTCGTCGTGGCTCCTCGTTACCTGCCGTCCACGCGCCAGTGTTTAATGTTGTCCAAAGCGCTAGTTACCGTCCCAGAGCTTTCTTTTGTTTTTGATGTGTTGTCACCTTAAAGTCATCTCTCATGTGTATTTTACTGTTGAATCCAACTAAATTGAATGTTTTAGATCGTATTTGTATACGAATCACTTATCTGTTGGCAGGAATAGTAATATACAAATTTATCTAGTTATATTTGCTGGATAACTAAACAAAAAGTAGATATTGTAAAACTTGTGTTTGATACTATACTCATATGAGGCAAGGCTAATAGGATGTTAGTTTTATCTATAAGGCCTACTGCCTCCTTATTCCTAATCATATTAAAAATCAATAGGCGAGCTAAACCATACTTTCCATCAAGCAGAGGCGCGTGGATAAATGGGAGTCTGGGGGGGGGCCTGGGTGCACAATTTCATATTTCCCTGTAGTCATGCAAGAAAGAAGATTTACTTGTTTTAGTTAGATAATGGCATTCCCGGTTATCTTACAAACTTCTTGACGCACCATTGCCTAGTTAGAAGAAAAAATAAGCCACCCTGCCATGATGATATTTTAATGTATGCAGATCGTATGTAAACAACGAAAAAAAAAAAGCTCTTGGGGACGGTGGGTAACAGCGTGTGGGGGAGAAAACGTGCGAATTGTTCTCACACAATCAAAACCTGTCGCGAACAGCGGGAACGAGGAGCCACGACAAACATCTGGAGGCAGTGGTTATTTCTAATCTAACTATTAAGGTCTTGACCGATTTAGCTGCCAATTTGAAAAATGGAGAGAATGTGTTGTACTTATTGACCCTGGCAAATTCATAACGATCGGAAACATTTTTATTTTTTTTATTTGTTTATTTCATTTTTATTTTTTGTATCAACGATCGGATTGTTCAAAAAACTATACAGAACCCGCCCTAGGTGGTATGTACATGGTAGAGAAAAATTTCAGGTCGACAGAGAAACGGTGCGACCTGGATCGAAGCAGTAACAGAAAAAAAAACAAAAAAAAAAACAACATTCCAGCCATAAGCGTCAAGTGGAGACGCTCGCTTCGCTCGCTCAAATAACGGCGAAATTTAATGTTAATTCCATGGCCGCAATTTCAATGTTTTTCTTGTTGATGACCTAGACAACTTATGGCTAATTGACCGGTTAATCTTTCACTAGGGAAAAACGCTCAGTTGGACGCGTGTTGCGCGAGCACCGGTACGTGCAACATGACCCGAGTACGGACTTCCCATAAGGCCTACCACACAGTGTAGGGCCTACCTGGATATTGGCATTATTTGTACACTTTACTATTCCAACATCTTTGCATTGTACTAATTCACGTCATGCCTTCTAAAGTGTATCTTTGTATCTTCACTGCCTCCTTCATTTTTTAACATCATTTTTCGAATTATGATTAGCAATAAGTCTTTAAGGTCTTGACCGATTTAGCTGAAAATTTGGAAAATGGGAGAGAATGTTGTACTTATTGACCCTGCAAAATTTCATAACGATCGGTACATTTTTATTTTTTTATTTTTTTATTTTATTTTTTATTTTTATAACCAATGATCGGATTTTGTTTCAAAAACTATACAGCAACCCGCCTAGGTGGTATGTACATGTGTGCAAAATTTCAGGACGATCAGAGAAACGGTGCGACCTGTATCGAAGCAGTAACAGAAAAAAACAAAAACAGACATTCGAGCCATAAGAGTCAAGTGGAGACGCTCGCTACGCTCGCTCAATAATTTGTTGCATTGTTGATGAGACGAAAAGTAAGTCTACAATCTACATGTTAAAGTTACATTGAAAAAATGTGGCATTATTTTTTAAGAGAGGCGAAATAAAGATGCTGGGAAGGGGTTAGGAGTGAGAAAGTGGTAAGGGAATGGATAAGTTATTAATTATAAATGTTAAGCGAGTGACAGGGGTGGGGTTCAGTATCATCTTGTTTGATTTAGAAAAAGAAAACATTAAAACTCCGAATGGGGAAAGATCAAAACTATTACCCAAATTAAATGTCATTGCACAACCCAACAAATTGAAATCACAATAATTAGATTTGCACGAGAACAATACGAAAATCGGTATTTTTTTGTAACTCATTTCTCCAGCGACCAAGATGAAGTTTTTGGTACATCTCCCCCCCCCCCCCCCCCCCCCCCAACGAGTGATGCCTACCTTCGTTCATGATTAAATTGTTTCCAAATTTTGGTCCCGTTTGGTCACACGAATTATCTAAACGTCCACCAACATGATTTTTTTTTAATGGCCGCGATTTTTTTCGTGAAATCTCGAGAACGGCGCAAAATATAAAAAAAAATGATTGCAAAGAGCTATATGGTTTTGTTAGAACAATAAAATGCACCAAAAAACAATCAAAAAAATAATCCGTGCGGTTTGTTTTTCAAACATGCATTTAATTAATAAAAATAAAAATAACTTAATGACCATTACAAAACAATATTTTTCCGTTCAGGCTACAGTCCTCACAAAATCACATAGCTGTCTGCAAACAGTTTTGTCATTTTTTGATGTGTTCTCGAGATATCACTAAAAAACAGTACTTTCGCGTGGTTTTAATATTGGTAGTAGAAATGGACTATGCACTTACAGGAATGAGGATTTAGTTAAAAAATTCTATCGTCTGATAAAGTCAGAACTAAAATAACATTATGTTGATTTTCTTAAATGAAATTTAAACTAGGAAAACGCTCAGTTGGACGCGTTGTTGAGCGAGCACCGGTTCGTGCAACATGACCCGAGTACGACATTCCCATAAGGCCCACCACACAGTGTAGGCCTAACTGGATATTGACATTGTACACTATATACTATTCCAACATCTTTGCATTGTACCAGATTGTACTAATTCACGTCATGCCTTCTAAAGTGTATCTTTGTATCTTCACTGCCTCTTTCATTTTTTAACATCATTTTTCGAATTATGATTACCAATAAGTCTTTAAGGTCTTGACCGATTTAGCTGAAAATTTGGAAAATAGGAGAGAATGTTGTACTTATTGACCCTGCAAAATTTCATAACGATCGGAACATTTTTATTTATTTATTTATTTATTTATTTATTTATTTTTATTTTTTTTCTTATAACCAACGATCGGATTTTGTTCAAAAACTATACAGCAACCCGCCTAGGTGGTATGTACATGTGTAAACGATTTCAGGTCGATCAGAGAAACGGTGCGACCTGTATCGAAGCAGTAACAGAAAAAAAAACAAAAAAAACAGACATTTGAGCCATAAGAGTCAAGTGGAGACGCTCGCTACGCTCGCTCAAAAAACAACACCACCTAATCTTTTATTCACCTCATTTGCAGTTTTTACATTCCAAATTCACACCATCCCTAGTCACTTACTAATCCTGTCAAATAAGATTTTTTGGAGGAAAAAATTGCGATGTCGTTGAATTTTTGCAGAGACCTTCCTTAAAGGATACTCATCAACATACTAAAACTCCCCTACAATCGGACTGGAGCTTCGGCCGCCATATTGGAAAATGGCGGCCAAAAAGTGTTTGTTATCGAATATCTCCAAATTTGTTTGAGATAGATAAAATATTTCAATGGCAAAAATATTCCCCATTTAATTCCCTACAAAACAGGTGTCTTCTATAGTTTTGATAGGGGCAAAGGTGACGTCACAAAATCGTGGTTTATATGTTGCTCATTGGAATACCAGCTTATTTCCAAATTTTTACGCCCAGCATCAAACAATGCCCGGTAAATCCGTAATAAATCGATTTAAATACAAAAGGACTTTTGTGCGGGGTTGATGAAAGCTCCCATTAGTATTTTAAAAAATCCGGTCTGCGAAATCGAATTTTGCATTTACCCGGAATTTGGGTTTTACCATTGTTGGCATTTCCTCAAAAATGCCCTTTTTGACTGTCCATTATTAAGCACTAAATAGCATTGGGGGAAAAATTCTTTCTACGCACATTGAAATGACTTGAATAATGATCCGATTACAACCAAAGTTTAAATCCAATATGACTGCTAATTCCTAATATTCACAATATGAATACTGTTTTCGTGCTGTTTTTACACTCTTTTTGTTACACAATTCACTTTGATGTTGTGGATATTAGGAATTAGCAGCCATATTGGATTTCAACTTTGGTTGTAATCGGATCATTATTTAAGTCATTTCAATGTGCGTAGGAAGAATTTTTCCTCCAATGCTTTTTAATGCTTAATAATGGACGGTCAGAAATGGCATTTTTGAGGAAATGCCAACAATGGAAAAACCCAAATTTCGGGTAAATGCAAAATTCGATTTCGCACACCTGATTTTTTTAAATACTAATGAAAGCTTTCACGAACCCCGTACAAAAGTCCTTTTGTATTTAAATCGATTTATTACGGATTTACCGGGCATTGTTTGATGCTGGGCGTAAAAATTTGGAAATAAGCTGGTACTCCAATGAGCAACACATAAACCACGATTTTGTGACGTAACCTTTGCCCCTACCAAAACTATAGAAGACACCGGTTTTGTAGGGAATTAAATAGGGAATATTTTTGTCATTGAGATATTTTGTCTATCTCAAACCAATTTGGAGATATTCGATAACAAACACCTTTGGGCCGCCATTTTCCAATATGGCGGCCGAAGCTCCAGTCCGATTGTAGGGGAGTTTTTAGTATGTTGATAAGTATTATATAAGGAAGGTCTCTGCAAAAATTCAGCAACATCGCAATTTTTTCCTCCAAACGTCAATATACGATCTTATTTGACAGGATTATACTCACTGAGTGGGAAAATCCAAAGAATCGGGAATACCGAATGGGAAAAACACTACATTCTCGGGGCATTGTGGTCCGGTAAACAATGCTGCGTAAGAGATTTCATATCAAGATCAAATCTAACTTCAGATGAACTGGTACAGACCCGGATTTACCCTAGACTCCGAGAGGGGGGGGGGGGGACCGCCCACCTCCATGACCTTATGACGCTCCAATTTTAATTTCATAACCAATTATTACCCTCACATCTTTTTCTAATTTTAGATTTTTAAACGTGTTTTTTGGTCTTTTATAGTTGCATTTGCAATAATTTCGCCTTAGGGTCTAGGGGGAGGGGGGGGGGGGGCTCCCACACTTTCCTACCCCAGGCCGGGCCCCACCTTCTTCTGGCCCTACGGTAACATACTAATACATATTTCCCGTAATACTTGATTCATGACAGGTCTGACAGACCCAGATCCAAAGGCTGATGTTATATTCAGATTCAATCGCTCAAGGTATCTTCAGTAAGGATTCTCGGTGTCTGGGATTATTAAAAAAAAAAAAACGACTGCTCTTGCGTGTAACACTGAAATGATGTGTACAGTTGGGGTTTTAATTATTTACATTATTCTTTAGCATACTGTTAATTTTTTTTCAAGAAGAGATTTTAAAATGGTATATTCACCTCCTAAACCACAAAATAAAAAATATTTTTCATTCAGTCTGATAAGTTACGATTTCGATTTTATATAAAAAATATTAGGTTTACCATGAATCGTGGAGAAACTTTGGGGTCATTTTCAAGTTGAGTCCCATCGGCAAAAATCTTCCACGAGAAATAACATGCGGAGATCTTAGGTAATGTAAATGTATAATTGGATGAGCGTAGCGAGCGTAGCGAGTGAAGCGAAGATTCCATTTCACTACACTGGAGAAAAAAATCCGAAATGTTTTTGTTTTTTTTGTATTTTTGTCTGTTTGTTAGCACGATTCCGGCTAAACCGATACTCCGATTATGATGAAATTTTATGGAGGTCTTCGAAATCTCTGAACTTAGAACTGCCACGTTTTTGAGCACAATCGAAAAATTATTTCTCATGAAAATCGCAATTTTACGATTTTTTTCGATTTTTTAAAAATTTCTTCGACTTACAACACCTACATGCTTTGTCCGATTGTAATGATTTTTTCACAGAACCTTAATTTCATGAATTGATATATTCATGTGAAATTTAAGCGTTATCAAAAAACTTTTTTTTACGAAAATCGCAATTTTGGCTTTTTTCAATTTTTAAAATTACTCTAGCGAATAACACCTACATGCTTTATCCGATTGTAATGATTTTCTTACAGAACCTTAATTTTATGAATTAATATATTCGTGTAAAATTTGTGCGCAATCGAATAATTATTTCTTATGAAAATTTCAATATTACGATTTTTTCCTTTTTTAAAATTACGATTAATTAAAAAAAAAAAAAGTTAATATTTTTTAATTTAATTTAATTTAATTTAAAAAATATCTTCAACTTAGTAATGATTTTTTCACAGAACAACAGAAAATTCGCATAACACATGGCAGCTCAATGCACCAATTACGCTCATCCAACAAAGCGGCGGGTGTAATGTAATATGGCATATATTCTATCCTATCCTACATCAACGATTTTTCTTTTGTCATTGATGATTGATGGATCGGAGCTATTTGCTGATGACGGCAGCTTGCTTGTTAAAGGCTCATCTAACAGTGTACTTAAAACTAATGCAGAAAATAAAATAGCAAATAAAAGGCAAGTGATTGGTATCAAAACAATAAATTGGTATTTAATTCTAATAAAACCAACTTTATTCAGTTTCATTCATCTCAAAAACGAAATCATTTAGATAAATTAAAGAATATAACTAATGTAGTGGAACTCAGTTCAGCTTGCTTTGCAAATTATTAGATCCGTAAAGGAAATAGCAGGTTTAAATGTTGCTAAGTTAGTTTATCATTCCAACTTTGAATCCCACATACGTTATGGCATTGAATTTTGGGGTCATTCAGTTAATGTAATTACGTTATTTAAACTGCAGGAAAGGGCAATGAGAAACATTGAAGGCACACTGCAAGCCGCTGTTCATTAAACATAAAATATTAACTCTTTATTCCCTGTATATTTTGGAGGCAACCTCTCTCGTAAAAAGTCTTGAACATTCAAATAAACCTTTCTTAAACCATGATGTACACCACCATAAAACTCGTCGAAATGGTGACATTCATTGTACCCAGTATAGAACGAAGCTGACACAAAACAACTCTATGTATATTAATTATAAACTATTTAATAAATTGCCGAAACAGATAACCAATGCCAAAGATTAGTCATGTGCCAATGCTAAGAACTTAATCACATTTCGAAATATATATATATCACTACACTTTGTTCCAATATCGTTTAGTTGGGTAAAGGGGTGTTTCCACCTAAATCTTGGGCATCACCGAATCAGCACCGGCCTGCCAAGCTCGGCACCTCATCTTCTTCCTTATTTTCTTGTCGTAACACCAACTCTCTCCACTTTTTCCTGTCCTCCGACCATCTTTCCCTCTCTTCAACCACTTCCCACTCCTGTCCTCTCTCCTCCACATCTGCCTGTACTTGATCTTGCCACCTATCTCGAGGTCTTCCCACTCTTCTCATATCATTCTTTAGTTCAAATGCTTGTCTTGGGATTCTATTCTTCTCCATTCTTTTCTTCTCATATGTCCATACCATCGTAGTCTAAATAAAAATAAATAAAACAAACTAAAATAAACTAACAAAATTATTAACTAACAAAGCTTATTACTCAATGGAAGAGTTTTGTCAAGACCAGGATTTTAAATGAATGAAAAAGTGGTCGGTTAGGGGCTACCCAGTCTTGACTTTATAATCTTCATGTTTAATTTTTAATTTTTAAAATTTGTTTTGTTTTTGTTTTCTTTGTTTTCACTTACAGTCCTTGTAACCATTTATATGTGTGTAGGTAGTATGTATTGTTTTGTTTATGCATGTGCATGATATTGTGTTGAATTTGTATGTATTATGTTGTTGTGCTATATAAATTGTATTATTGTCATTTGTATTCATCAGGCTACACAATCTTTTTGATTGTCTTTGTTATACTTACATGTATTCTGTGTCCTGAAAATAAATCTTATCTTATCTTATCTTATCTATTTTGTATTAGTAAAGTAGTTTGTGATTGTAAAATATTCAATGTAAATAGCCTGCCCTAGGTATGTAGGCCTATACTAGGAAAACGCTTAAGTCCCGCCGCGTTGTTGGATGAGCGTAATTGGTGCATTGAGCTACCATGTGTTATGTGGATTTTCTGTTGTTCTGTGAAAAAATCATTCCTAAGTTGAAGATTTTTTAAACATTAATTTAAATTAAATAAAAAATAAACTTAATCGTAATTTAAAAAAAGAAAAAAATCGTAAATTTTCGATTTTCATAAGAAATAGTTATTCGATTGTGCTCAAATTTCACAAGAATATATTAATTCATAAAATTAAGGTTCTGTAAAAAAATCATTATAATCGGATAAAGCATGTAGGGGTAATGTGGGTAATGGGGAACAAAGGGTAATAGGGAACAGTGGCATTCCCTTGTTTCCGTTTGAAAGCAAAATTATGAAAATTACTGTACTGTTTAGCTGCATTGATGTTTATGGCCAGGCAATTACAATTACTTGCATTACTACTTATGTTCAGTATTTTTTTAATTTTTTTTTGTCACCCTGTAAAAAAATCATGCTATTGTTTTTACACTTTTTACTACTTTCAATTATTTTACAGGCTAATGCAGTAACACAAATTAAAACAGCATGCATAGAAAGTTACCTACTTCTTGTGTCAACATGATCATGATTTTCATTATTTTTTAACATTCATGCATATCATTAAATTTAATGATGTTCCTCATTACCCTAACAAGTTAATTTTGATGGTAAAGAGGAACACACAATGAGGGTAATCAGGAACAACATAGGTAAAGAGGAACAAGCCATTTATCACTGGATTAATATCTGTGGGGTAAATGGGAACAAACATACACACACTTCGGCACACATTGGCATTGGCATTGGGGACATTGGCAGTTGGTCAATTCATTCTAGCTTGATTTAAATTGGGAAAAAGAAAAGCACAAACTTTTCGATATGTGTGCATCATACAAGACATCGTTGTTCCTGAATATCGTGTATTGGGCACCAAGTCAGTGAACAATGATCATTAGGCCTATCTAGGCTATGTATAGCAGTAGAGTGATGTATCCATTATGACTATTTCTGACATAATTGCAATCCTCCCATTTCCCGACATGGATGGGGCTAACGATCGCATCAAGTATAAGTTTGCCTTTAAAGTTGATGTGAAAGAGGCATAAATGCACGATGCCATAGCATTATTCAGACATGTGGGCCTGATTCATGACTTCTGTCAACTTATTTTCTTTAAAGTAGGCTTCTAGTCATGTTTATATGCATTTCTACCTTATCACACTTTTATGTTCCTTTTTACCTTAAGTTGGAAGTGTGGGTCAAATCTGACCTATTTTTACAAAGACTCATCTAATATTATGTAAGCTGCTTACATAATGACCATAAAAATAAGTGAAAGCTAATATCAAAATGTTTTTTGTTTTCATTGTCATTAGTTTTAAACTATTGTTACCCCTGTTTCCAGGGTTGTTTCCCAGATAAAGTATTTTTCGTTGTTCAATTACCCGTAAAATTTCCATTATTGTCACATTTTATTTTGGCAAATTGCAATGGAATTGTGGCGTCAAGCTCTATGTTCCTGATTACCCCAAATATTTTACAACATGACGCTATGGCTATAGCAAGCCTTGTTCCCCATTACCCTCAGATGCTAGGGTAATGAGGAACAAAACTCATATTTTTTAAAAAATTACCCAGCATATTCTGGATTTAAAAACACCGTTTATAATTCCCACAATACTAAAGGATATACCCCCACAAACTTTTTGCAAAAAATCTCAGTTGAAAAAAGTTAACCACAAAATTACAATTAATTACCAAAGTGAAAACATTCAAAAAGTGTTCCCCATTACCCACATCTCCCTAGGTGGTTAAAAGTCAAAGAATTGTTTTAAAAAAGAAAAAACACGTAAAATTTCGATTTTTATACGAAATAATTTTTCGATTGCGCTCAAATTTTACACGAATATCTTAACTCATAAAATAAAGGGTCTGTGCAAAAATCATTAAAATCGGATAAAGCATGTAGGTGTTATAAGTCGAAGAAATTTTTAAAAAATCGAAAAAAATCGTAAAATTGCGATTTTGATGAGAAATAATTTTTCTATTGTGCTCAAAAACGTGGCAGTTCTAAGTTCAGAGATTTCGAAGACCATAAAATTTCATCGCAATCGGAGTATTGGTTTAGCCGGAATCGTGTTAACAAACAGACAAAAATACAGAAAGAAAGAAAGAAGAAGAAAAAAAAAAAACATTCCGGATTTTTTTCTCCAGGGTAGTGAAATGGAATCTTCGCTTCGCTCGCTAAGCTCGCTACGCTCATCCAATCAACAATTCTGACAATGCTATGTTACGATACACGTACTAGTTACGGCATCACACAGCTGCTAATAAATACAATACAATAAACAATCCTTGGAGGATTATGGTTAGACAGAATTATTTACACATACCTTTTTCTGTACAATTATTGGATGAGCGTAGCGAGCGAAGCGAAGATTTCATTTCACTACACTGGAGAAAAAAATCCGGAATGTTTTTTTTTTTTCTTTCCTTCTTTCTTTTTTTTTCTGTATTTTTGTGTGTTTGTCAGCACGATTCCGGCTAAACCGATACTCCGTTTGCGATGAAATTTTATGGAGGCCTTTGAAATCTCTGAACTTAGAACTGCCACGTTTTTGAGCGCAATCAAAAAATTATTTCTTATAAAAATCGCAATTTTACGATTTTTTTCGATTTTTTGAAAATTTATTTTACTTATAACACCTACATGCTTAATCCGATTTTAATGATTTTTTCACAGAACCTTAATTTTATGAATTAAGATATCCGTGTGAAATTTAAGCGCAATCAAAAAATTATTTTTCATGAAAATATAAATTTTGTGGGTTTTTCTTTTTTAAAACAATTTTTTACTTATAACACCTACATGCTTTATTCTATTGTAATAATTTTTTCACAGAACCTTAATTTTATGAATTTATATATTCGTGTGAAATTTGAGCGCAATCGAATAATTATTTCTTATAAAAATCGCAATTTTTCGATTTTTTCTTTTTTTAAAATTAGTACGATTAATTAAAAAATTAAAAAATTTAGTTTATTTTTTATTTTATTTAATTTAATTAAAAAAAATCTTCAACTTAGTAATAATTTTTTCACAGAACAACAGAAAATCCGCATAACACATGGCAGCTCAATGCACCAATTACGCTCATCCAACAACGCGGCGGGACTTAAGCGTTTTCCTAGTAAAATACATTTTTGTTTTGTATTTGGGTGTTTCAGTCAAAATATGCTGATCTCCAGTTTTAGTGTTTTTAGTTGTTGTTGTTGTTGTGTTGTGTTTTTTTTTTGCGTGTTTGAGTGTATTTTGTGCACAGTTTCATAACCGAAATTTTTAAAGGGGCCAAAGAACTATAATAGATTGGTACTCTAAACTAGTATCTATGTGAAACAAAAAATAAACAGGCTAAAGCTCGAACTTAGAAATAAACCAAAACGAAAAAGATCACAAAAATGTTTTTTCAATAATATCCCCTTGAAGGATATGTGAAGCCATTTGCTTATTTTGCTGCCTCTATCGGTATAGCACTACATAAGGTATATGGTAGGGGTAGGCCCTAGTTGTAATACAATCTAACAGTACAAACAATTTGTAAGCTGACTGATGAGTAAAAATGTTACGTTACCTAACAGCTGATAACGTTTTGCTAGATCGAAGAAAAGTAGAATTTATGCTTTGCAAAGTTTATCAAGTTTTGCAAGAATATGTTGCCATTATGATTGCGATATTTGATCTGTACCCCCTTTTCGTTCAAGAACTATTTAGATCATAGCGCGCCAAAAGTAGAATTAATTAGGGAATGGCA
>JAMZAV010012053.1:0-18278 GCA_024449915.1 Sweltsa coloradensis
AAAACCTTTTGGTCCCGTAACAACATCCTTGAAAGTTTGGAAATAGATTTGCATGCCATTATGTTAAATTAATAGTTACAAATTCCATTTGAAAGTTTTTAAAGTGTTGTAGGGACACTGTAGTTTATGATTAAAATGCGCAATGTGGAAGGGTAGAGGCTGAACCATTTTTTGATCTCATTCTTTGAGTGGTAATTTTTGGTGTTTTTTACAAGTTTTGTTATGGCGGGATATTTTACGAAATTCGGGATTAATCTTTAACTCACGTTAGTTTCCCCCCCCTCCCCCCCCCCTCCCCCCGGTTCCTACGCCACTGAGTGACTACGCTCGCTGAGGACTGGGCTCGGTGTCCGTGTGATGCTTATACGACTAGACTACTTAGTACTTATATCTACTTCATTGGCCAAGACAAAATGTTCGGTGAAAGAACTAATCAAATAACCGTTTTCAGACCAAGTTTCTGTCGCGGATTCACGTTAAATGTCATCTCGTATCTTCACCGGATGTGGTTATTGACTCACCATGTTATCATCATCTCGTGGTTTGACGGGAGTTATAGATAATCTGTATCGACTTCATTGAATGTAGCAAGTTTGCATGACTATCGCTATCCACAAAACCATTCGCTTAAAAATAGGATTTTTATGACCCGACGACGACCGAACATGAAAACACAAACGATGACAAAGACGATGATGACCCCGACATGAAAACCCCCCTCGTGGCTGGTTCTGACCAACATGTGCCCCTCCTCCCTTGGGGAAAACTATTTAAATGTATTTTGATTACTTCTAGGTGGCAGTGCATTAGAAACTTCGCGCGTCTTTTCGTTGCCATGGCAACGTTACTTTTGTTAAATGTAATTTCTATTACACTACTTATCGGATCAAAATAAAATTACATATTCGTGACCGTACGGACATTCTAAATGATTTGGCCCCCCTCAGATTTTGTCGCCGTTTATTAAAAAAAAAACTTTCGATTTAAATTTAATGTAACTTTTTAACTTTTTTAACGATTTTGCCACAAAACTAATGGCATTCAATCGAGAACAAAACTTGCGGATGGTCAAATTTCAAATCGATCCGAGCCTCCGTTCGAACGTTATGGCGAGAACATACAACAAACAAACAAACAAACAAAACAAAACAGTGACTATTTTTTCGGCAAAGTCAAAGGAAACGCCGCTTAATTGGATGAGCGAAGCGAAGACTTCATTTCACCGACCCCCAAAAAATTTAGCTCGGGTTTTTTTTTTTTTTTTTTTTTTGTTTTTCGTTCCTTCTTGGACTTGGTTGAAAAAAATGACTTGAAACATGCTCAAAATCACTTTAAGAATGTTAGTTATCTACTACTGACTACTGACTACTGACTACTACTACTGATAACTGACTTCTGACTACTGACTACTGTCTAATTCGTCAGTTTAATGCCCAGCGGTTCTGACCAAACGGTGGGGGTAAAACGTTTTATATTTTACATGTGCATTAAGGTAGTTAGTGTGCATTTCCTTTTGAAAGAAAAAAGTTGAAAAAGTTTGCTGGAAGGCTTCCAAATAAAGGTTTCAAATATAAGCCTTATACAGAAAATAATCAACAAGTAACTATAGTTACTTGACAATGATCACCTTCATTGAGTACAAAAAGCAAGTCTTTGGAACAATACATATTTTACATATATACCATTGTTAACTGGTAATACCACAGCAATTAAATCGACTTTGATAAAATTATTATATTTTATCAAATAATTTTGCAATGGAACGTTAAAAAAAGTAATGAAATCACACACTAACAAAAACTTGTAGAGGCCAAACCTTACAACTCAAAGAAATTAGATAAAAAAAAGGGTCAAACTCATCTACCCTTCCACATTTGCGCATTCTTAATCATAAACGTAGTGTCCCGTAACAGCATCCTTGAAAGCTTGGCAAATAGAATTTGCATGATATTACGATTAAATTAAGTAGAAAAAAGAACTTTGATGAACTATTACGTTAAAATTAATAATTGCAAATCATATTTATCCAAGCTTTTCAAGGATGGTGTTACGGGACACTATACGTTTATGAATTAAGATTGCGCAAATGTGGAAGGGTAGATGAGCTTGGTCCTTTTTAGATCTCATTTCTTTTGAGTGTGTAAGGTTTGGCTGTATTTCTACAAGTTTTTGTTATGTGTGTGTGTGTATTATTATTATATAGTTATTGTGTTGAGAAAAGTCATTTCGCATTTCGCAATGATTTACCGGTGGAGATCCGTGAGTCGTTTTTATCCTCAACTAATAGGCTCTACACTACTTTCACGCACACGCACACGCACATATTCGCATGTACATGCACATCATTGTTTTGTAAATATCCGCCATGAATCAAATATAAATTTGGAAAGAGCAAAATTTAATATGAAGAAAGAGAAAGGAAAAACATTGAAAAGATGAATTTAAAAAAAGGGTGCAGCACTGTTTTACAAAGAATGCCATTATTCACACTTCCAATGTATAAATAATTCAAACACATTAAATATCATCATCATCATCATCATCATCATCATCATCATCATCATCATTTATTAGTATCTATCACATTACATTGCGTCAAACCAACAATTATCAATAACAGTTGAAGTTGTTGACTAAATATACAAAGTTATTACAATACATTGTACATTGTTTTTAAAGCATAAAACACCATACATATTGCACCTCACCATCACTTTCATCACATCATAAAACGGTAAAATTGGACAATTTTGTTGTTAACATATTAAAATCAATAACAAAATCTATATCAGGTACACACAATAATACTAAAACGTACATGCATACAATGTAGACTCCTTTGCACCTCTCAAATTGAAGCAATAATATAATATTCATACAAAAAAATAGGTCTAAGACTAACCGTTGTGTCAATCCTATTTGCTTACACCATACATCACGCAATCTCTGCGATTGTTAAAACGAATTAAAATATGTATACAGTTAGTATTTTTTGTATTTACGTCATCAGTTGTATTGTCGATGCCCAGTTACATGTTCAATAAAAATGTCTCTGCTCCACCGGATAGTGTCACTGACCATCAACTTTCTCATTGGGGTAGAGTACCTTTTTCCAATTCCAAGCATTTTCACAACCCGATCATTCCTAGTATCCCACGATCCCAGACTACCCACAATCACTGCTTCAACTACAGTTTCAAACCCCTGGCTTCTAAGCACTTCGGCATGTGCGCGTATACTTCCTGATCTTGTAATCTCGAGCAGCTAGCAAGGCGTCGCGTGGTTCTCCGCGGGTACAGTAACGTCCACTATACAAGCTTTCTTTGTTATGATGTTCGTAATAACTAGATCAGGTCTTTCCCTCAGATTGCAATTTGGAATCTTCTGATTAACTCGGATTGTGTTTGCCTGATTCCTCGGAATAGCCTTAACTAATCTGTTCAACACAGCATTATGCCTCTCTGTCATGCAGCAGTTATGATATCGACACGAGTTCAAAAACATGTGGTAAAGTTCGTGCCCATAGTCACACCGGCGACAGTTAGTAGGAGCATTTCCGTACCTCGAGTACCATTTAGCCCCACTGTATCTAATCGCGCCTTTGTAACAAACCGCCAGTCACAGAACGTGTAAATCGCCCAGTGACATGAAATGGTTACTAGCCTGAGATTTACTAGAATGTCTATACACCTTTCCCTGGTCTGGCTTTCGAAGAAGTCTTTCTTTATAGTTGTGACGGAGACAATTTCTTAGTTGGTTAGCAGAATAGCCGCGAGACTTTGGCGGATAGTATGCCTATCGGGTGTCCGATTTGGCATATTTATTGTAATGGCTATCTACCTCTTGCCTCACTGTACCCCACTGACACCCAATGCGTGTTTGTAGCCTCCTTGTAGCATTACGTGCTCTAGTCCAAATGGAACTGAAGTCATTACTTCTACCTCCCAAATCACCAACCATGCTTCCCGAAAGGAACTGGCCAGCAGTCGTGGACCGTTGGTTCTCTACCAATACGTTTCCTAACTACCTCCTTTAGTGAGGACCTCGCAATATCCTTACAAAGTGGATCGCTGGCCGTAAGAAGCCGAAACGGATGGGCTACCACCAGCACATCTACAGAGTCATTAGTTGGTAACAGGCCTGCACCCCCTCTGCCATGGGCATGTACACCACCTCTGCACTGGCACGTCGAGGGAGTGACAGCCACCGTTTCGCGGCCGCCTTCATTTGCGGTCAAATTTATAAAAGGCAATCTTTCTCATCCCTCCCCACGCATTATAACTCAAGGCCGTGGGAGGAGAAAAGTCCTTACGGCATCTAACTTCTGCCAGGGTGCTAACGGAGAAACATCAATTTTGTGTAGGTCTTCACACATTCTCTCCAGTTCAGCTACCGGCGTTTGTTGGACTCTGAATCCAGTAGGAACGCCCAGATGCTGGTACGCCTCCCATCGTTCAATGCTTTCATGGAGTACCTTGTATGAGGAATACAGTTGGAAGCGTATCTTGTGTTTTTCTGCAGTCAATACTGAGCGAAGCACACTTCTTTGGGTTAAATGGCAGTCCTGCCCACTTGGCTGCATCCCCAGCCACTCTCAAAAGACGTCGTAGAGCCAATTCATTTTTAGCTGCTAAAACAAAGTCATCGGCATAGGCCAGTATGGAAATCGACTGACTATGAATTTCAGCCCCACAACTATCACTTAAGTTGGTAATCGCTCTAATGATTCGCTCAATAGCTAGATTAAACAGGATTGGGCTTAGCGGGCACCCTTGTTTCACTCCAGCTGTTGAGTCAATATCATTTGTATAGCCTTGACCTGTTCTTACTCTAGTAAACACTTCCATGGTACATGTCAGCTATGATCTCTAGAAACGTCTTCAGGTACGCCCAGTTGTCTTAGTGCCTCCTTCATATACTCGTGTGGTACTGACCCAAAGGCATTTGAAAGATCAAGCCAAGCTGCATATACCTCTTTATTGTGCCTTCTGGCGTTGTCAATTATAGATTGCAGGACAAAATTATGCTCTAGGCATCCCTCAAATTCCATGAACCCTTTTTGCATTGGCGAAATGATGTTGTTACTAGATGCCCAGTTCGATAGCCTTCCTCCCAGGATTCCTGCATATAGTTTGCTCATAGTTGATCCTAATGTAAGAGGTCGCCAATCATCATCATCATCATTATCATCATCATCATCATCATCATCATCATCATCATCATCATCATCATCATCATCATCATCATCATCATCATTTATTAGGTATCTATCACATTACATTGCGTCATCATCATCTTGTGATTCCAGGAGCGTCAGCCGCCTCACATGGCGGGTTCAACATCGAGCCCCGCAACGCTATCGTCTCCCCGGGTCAGAACTTCACCATCCTGTGCAGACTCGAGGTGCCTCTGCAATACTGCCGGATAAAGCTGCCCGGCATTGAAAACGTCAGTCAGCCTCAATGAACGGTCCAAGCAGACCAACAACGAATATGCGTATGTACTTTAAACTAGAATTTGATATGTGAAATCCTGTTGGGAGGATTCCATATAGCCACGCCTCCCCCGTCTTTTTCTTCACCTTTATGTCTCTCCACCAAATTCTTGACATTTTCTTCTTCTCACCACTTTTCCTATTTTTACTTTGAGACGTTTCGTCTTTTTACATCCGTTTCCATCATCACTTCCCACCTTATTCTGGGCTCATGTGATAGTGTTGGTACGCGTAGCTAACTGCACACGCCGCCCCGAAAAATTTACAATCTCGAAACTCGGTATTTGACCTGATATGTGGTCCATGACCTACAAAAAAAAAACAGCCCGATCCGATAACCCGTTCTGTGTTAAAAAAGTGCCTCAACTTGGTCTAAAAAATTCCGGCTGGTGGGTGGTGGATTCTGACGGAGAAGAATAAGAGCCTACAGAGAAAACGGTACATCTTATACTATGAAACTTGGACTACACTTAGATGTAACTCAATACTTTTGCTTTCAAACCAAAACCATTTAAACCATTTAGCCTAAATTCAAAACCATTAATAAATTGGGAATTCCAGGAATTTTTTCATGGGCTACAACGTTCATATTTATTTAGGTATATTTCCATTGCTAATTGCTATATCCTATAGTCCGACTTCCATGTTACACCATTAGTACCAATTGTGCATTTTTATATAGAGGTCCTGATTTTTTTATGCGTGTACTCAACCCCAAATAGTCATTTTTAGACCGAGACCCCATTCGTCTCGCCGCTAATTTAGCTATCGCGGCCATCTTTAAAGATGGCGCCAAAGTGTAATAAGACTCCATCATTTCGAAGGAATCTTGGCATGTGGAACCTTTTTTTTCCATTAAATCGACCATGGGGAACTCAAATATGGCATCATAATTAGAATTTTGTGAATTTCGAGGCAGTAAATTGCAAATTTTTCAAATTTTAAGCCAATTTTGTTTACGAAATTTCACTGGTTTCTACGATAGCCGAGTTGACTGGTAGAACATGCATAGAGACCACATTTTTTATAGCGTGTACTAGAAACCCCAATAGTCATTTTTAGACCGGGACCCCATTCGACTCTTAATCCATTTACTTATGGCGTCCATCTTTAAAGAAGGCTTCTATAGTGTAAATAGGCTACCACATTTTGACGGAATCTTGGCATGTGGCACCATTTTAGTTATTAATCGACCATCATAAACTCAAATATGGCAGTAGAATTAGTAAAACTTGGATTTTGATGCTGTGAATTCAAATTTTACACATTTTAAGGCATTTTGTTAAAAATATTACTATAGATCCTACAATAGCCGAATCGACTGTATAATAACATGTATAGAAATTAAATTTTTTATGCGTGTACTTCAACCCTGAATAGTCATTTTTAGACCGGGATCCCATTCGTCTCGCCACTTATATAGCTATGGCGGCCATCTTTAAAGATGGCGCCAAAGTGTAATAAGACTACCATCATTTCGAAGGAATCTTGACATGTGGAACCTTTTTTCCCATTAATTCGACCATGGGGAACTCAAATATGGCATCAGAATTAGAATTCGTAAATTTCGAGGCAGTAAATTGCAAATTTTACAACATTTTAAGGCAATTTTGTTATTAAATTTCACTGGTTTCTACGACAGCCGAGTTGCCTGTAATAACATGTATAGAGACCATATTTTTTTATTCGTGTACTAGACACCCCAATAGTCAGTTTTAGGCCGGGAGTCCATTCGATTCTCAATCCATTTACCTATGGCGGCCATCTTTAAAGATGGAACAGTGATATTTTCTAACAAAATTGCACTAAAAATGTGTAAAACTTGCAATTTTCGGCCTCAAAATCCACGGATTAATAACTTTACTGTCATATTTGACTTCCCAATGGTCAATGTAATTGGAAAAAGTGGTGCCACATGCAAAACTTCTGTCAAAATGTGGAAGTCTTATTACACTATAGACGCCATCTTTAAAGATGGACGCCATAAGTAAATGGAAAAAGAGTCGAATGGGGTCCCGGTCTAAAACTGACTATTGGGGTGTCTAGTACACGCATAAAAAAATGTGGTCTCTGTGCATGTTCTTTCAGTCAACCTGGCTGTCGTAGAAACCAGTGAAATTTAGTATCAAAATTGGGTTAAAAAATTGTAAAATTTGCAATTTACTGTCTCGAAATTCACAAAATTCTAATTCTGATGCCATATTTGAGTTCCCCATGGTCGATTTAATGGGAAAAGTGGTTCCACATGTCAAGATTCCTTCGAAATGATGTAGTCTTATTACACTTTGGCGCCATCTTTAAAGATGGCCGCCATAGCTAAATTAGTGGCGAGACGAATGGGGTCCCGGTCTAAAACTGACTATTGGGGTGTCTAGTACACGCATAAATTTTTTTTTGATCTCTATGCATGCTATTACAGTCAACTCGGCTGTCGTAGAAACCAGTGAAATTTAGTATCAAAATTGGCTTAAAAGTTGTAAAATTTGCAATTTACTGCCTCGAAATTCACAAATCTAATTTGATGCCATATTCGAGTTCCCCATGGTCAATTTAATGGAAAAAGTGGTTCCACATGCCAAGATTCCTTCGAAATAAGGTAGTCTTATTTCACTTTGGCGCCATCTTTAAAGATGGCCGCCATAGCTTAATTAGAGGCGAGACGAATGGGGTCCCGGTCTAAAAATGACTATTTGGGGTTGAAGTACACGCATAAAAAATTTGGACCTCTATAAAAAGGTGCACAATTGATTCACATCCACGCCAGACTATACTATATCGATGGTGGAAGAACCAATACCTTCTATCTGCCAAAAGCAAATTGTTCAGGAGAGCATTAAAACTGATTTAAAAAAGTAACTAGTTGGCGGTGGCAGATAGGAGATATTGATGTAAGGTAGTACTATATGTCTCTTTTGGAGATGTTTAAGCATTGTTAGATAGGAGCTATTAACATAAAAAATTCGAAATAATTTTGTGTATCCATAGACACAAAAATCTCATTTTTGCAGAAAATGGCAGATAGAAGGTATTGGTTCTTCACCATCGATATGCGATGTCTTTTGAATGTAGTGACTACACGGGGGATCAAACCCGGGACCGTAGTCGTCCGGGCTATATGCTCTACCAACTGAGCTATGCAACCACCAATTTCTTGGTCTGATTATATTATACATTGTAAAACTTTAACGTTATAGAGTAAATTAAACAATACCCAAGTTACAAGTATTTCACGCCTTGATATGAAACAAACAGCAAAAATATGTGATATCCCCCCCCCCCTAATAAAAAAATTTGTAAAAAAAAAAAACGTCAGCCAAGCTCCCCTTTCATCAAAAGTCTTCGGCTGTGAATGTTGTGAGATCTAGAATTTGAGCCATTCTTTCATTCTTCCTCCCTAGTTTCCCATTTGAAATAAGTAAGATCATTTCGCCTGTTAACGAGCGCCAAGCCAACCATTTTCGTGGCAAAAAAAGTAAAAATTTTAAATTCAAAATCATAAAAAAAAATACTTGGCCATTGAATTTGGTTCATTATGAGAACTTTAAAAAAGTCAATGGCCAAGTAATTTTTTTTATGATTTTGAGTTTAAATTTTTTACTTTTTTTTACCATGAAAATGGTTAGCTTGGCGCTCGTCAACAGGCGAAATGATCTTTCTTCTTTTCAATGCGAAACTAGGGAGGAAGAATGAAAAGATTGGCTCAAATTCTATATCTCACAACATTCACTGCCAAAGACTTTTGAAGGAGAGCTTGGATGCCGTTTTTTTTTTTTTTTACACATTTTTGTATTTGTGCGGGATATAATTAGTCTACAACTCAATCTGTGCAGGTACTATGGCTCGGGGCTGAGGGAGCGGACAATGCGGAATCACGTTTTTCAACATCCAGGAGAAATATAACGGGGAGATTTCTTGTGCGGGAACGGGAGAGGAAGACGAGCAGCAATCGAAGGCTACGACTTCCCTAACAGTCCCAAGTAAGTTTCTAAGGCCCGCTTCGCACTAGGACACGTGTGGCTTGGCACAGGAGACGGCCAACTGTATTTATCAGTCTTAGACACGTTCCCCCCAAAAAGGAACTTTGAAAAGTTAAGTTACTTCTGCCTAAAATGAACTGAGACGTTCCTCGTTCCTCACAAGGAACTAAGTTCCTTTCACATTCGGGACATTCCTTATACCATCACTGATTCTAATAAATGTTATAGAAGTGAATTTATCGTTACTTTTAATTAAAGTGATTCCCAGACCATCAAAAAGAGGGTGGCGCCATTTTCGAAAACACAAGATGTCACAAGGTATTTTTCATACTGAAGTTTACGATATCAGGTACTGGAATTCGACGGGATTATGACAACGAAAAGAACTTATAAAGGAACGTTAAATTCGTTCCAAGTTGCCACAAAATAGTAACCATGACGTTACAAGTTTCTGATCTAAGAAAAGGAACGACAAAAGTTCCTGAAAAAGGAACGCGTCCTCCCCAAGACCATTCCAAGACTGCTCAATTGCTGTTTGTGTGATTATATATACATGATGACTGCTATGCTGTATTCATATGGTTACCCAGGGCATGAAATGTACAGGAATCCAGCCAATGTTTTGTCTTCTTCCCCAGGGACCCCCAAGGCTCCGGAACTGATCGTGTCTCCCAGTTTATCCAGCCGCGGCTCCAACGACTACCGGGAGGGCGACATCCTCCAGGCGTCGTGCATCGTGAGGGACGCGAGACCCGTCGCCAACATCACCTGGCTCCTCGGAAATGAGATTCTCACTTCCGGTCAGAAATATAATGTATAACGAAAGATAACGAAAGAATGCAGATGCTTGGTAGTGGTGGGGGTAGAATGAATGCGCGGTAAAAGGAATGTCGCCCTGTGCTAGATCACAGAGTTCCTCCGTGTGCAAGATCCACGCTGAGCTAGCGTGAATAGAATAATTGTCAAAGTTGTTACGTTGGGAAAACAATTTTCTGCATTCTTTCGTTGGGACTACTGGCATGTTACTAGCTAGCTCCGCAATGACCACACACTGCTCTGCTGTAGGAACTAATTGCTGTAGGTGTAGGTACAAACTTTTTTATTTTTTACATTTAAAATTTATAAAAGGTATTTATCAAAACAAACAAAATATTGGTGAGCATTAATGTCGAATACTTTTAAAAAGAAATCTTAATAAAATAATATTGTTTTTATTCTGTTTGTGAGTTTTTGATAAATACTCGACTAATGCCCTTTCCTTAGTAGGTGATTGATTATGTAAGAGTAACACCCCTCCTTGCTTGTCCAACTGATGGTTTGTATGTTGTATCGCAGGGATGAAAAGCGTGGTGGATTCGGACGACCGGTTGAAACTGTACACGACCAAGCAGAACCTGACTCGCAAGCTCAGCTGGAGAGACAACAACCGTGAGCTGCGATGTGTGGTCGGCCACGTCGCTCTAGGACCCAACAACCAGACCGGCAAGACGTTCAGCGTCACGTGTGAGTGCATAGCGCAATATTATATTAGACTACCGGTATATCAGAAATACATCATTTAGTTGGGTAAAGGGTATTTCCACGTCCACCATTGATCTTGCACATCACATATAAGCCTGCCAAGCTTGACACCTCCTTTTCGTCATTCTCTTTTCGTGACACCAGCTTTCATATCTTCTTATTTAATATAATATCTCTGTTACCAATAAAAATAATGCCTCGGATGATGATGAAAAATACCAACATAATAATAATAATAACAACAATAATAATAATAATTATAATAATAATTTCGAACCCCAGTCGGGGCAAACTTTTTCGACAACTGCTATGAATCAATAATAATAATAATAATAATAATACTAATAATATAATAATAATAATAATAATAATAATAATAATAATAATAATAATAATAATAATTTCTAACATTTCTTTAAAATATTTGTTAAAGACAAATACACGATTAAAAATAATAATAACAATCATAATCACAATAATCATGATTTGAAGATCAGTTTGAGACTGGACAAAGTTGTATTTTGTCATCGAACTAAGATGGTCAGTGGTTTCTTGTCTTGAAACTGTATCTTCGCAGGGATCTTGCACTCCGTCGAACCGTTGTGATTTTTGGATGATACCCTGGGAGACATAATAATATTATTATTATTATTATTATTATTATTATTATTATTGATTCATAGCAGTTGTCGGAAAAGTTTGCCCCGACTGGGGTTCGAACCCAGAACCTCCGGCTTAACGTGCCATAGCTCTACCAATTAAGCTACCGGGACACAGAACAAACCTTTAGCAAACTGCTATTTGTTTGTGACTGTTGACTTACATGACATAAATCCAACAGAAGACGGCAATGTAGCTGTCAAATTTCTTTCAGATTTAACAGCTACATTGCCGTCTTCTGTTGGATTTATGTCATGTAAGTCAACAGTCACAACAAATAGCAGTGTCCTAAAGGTTTGTTCTGTGGTCCCGGTAGCTTAATTGGTAGAGCTATGGCACGTTAAGCCGGAGGTTCTGGGTTCGAACCCCAGTCGGGGCAAACTTTTTCGACAACTGCTATGAATCAATAACTATGTCCTTAAAGCGGGCTTATGCTTAAAAACCATATATTCATTATTATTATTATTATTATTATTATTATTATTATTATTATTATTATTATTATTATTATTATTATTTAGGGCCATTATTGTACTTGATATATGTAAATGGCATGACGCGATATTTTAAAAAATGTTATGCGTATTTCTTTGCCGATGATTCAGCACTCGTTGCGGTACATAAGATCCTGGCAACTGCGGTAAGTTATTTACAAGAAGACTACGTTAATTTGTTGAGATGGACGCACGACGATGGTTTGATTGTAAATGCATTAAGATAGTCCACATATCCTAAGATAGTCCACATATCCAGTCCATTAAATGTTGACCATAACTCATTAGTTGAAGTCGTTTCACATTCAGTTGATTGTTTGCACAATAACGCTACATTAAGCAATGGTGGAATTAACTGCACTTGTAGACAAATTATTGAGTCAGTGTATAGCCATGGGTACCTTGGTATTGAAATTGACAAGTGCTTTTCGTGGGAAAATCATATTATTAAGTTATGTAATCGGATTCGGCCATGTGCAGCACAACTATACCACTTAAAGTACATTCTCCCTTACAACTTACTGCGAACGGTTTATATTTCTTTAGTTGAGTCAATCATCTCTTATGCTGTGTTGGCCTGGGGTAATGCCTCAAATGTGTACATAAATCAAATTTCCAACTTGCAGATAAAGATTTTAAAAACTATCCTTCCTAATCACATAACTGAGATGTGTTACTCAAATGAACTTTTCGAAATAACTGGTTTACTCCCTGTAAATAAGTTGTTTACATATAGGTTAATCTTAAGTTATTATTATAGTAATGAGTATAAAATCGAAATCGACCATAACATCTCCACAAGAATGAAGACCGCTAATAACTTTCGAGTTCCATTTTGTGTAAACAAATATGGTGAAAGGTCGTTAAAAACTAGTGTACCGCAGAGTTTCATTTATGCCTAAAGAACTAAAAGATTTAGTATAAATTAGTAAAGTTAAGTTAAAAGTAAAGAATTTCTGCTTTTAATGACGTTTATTTAGTATAACGTTTAATTTTGTATTAAATTTATCTAATATTCTAATTTATTAAGTTGTGATATGTACTATTTTAATGTGCTTGTTGAATGTATTCATAATTGATAATATTTGGCAACTGCTTCAATGTGTTTTACGGTTATTGACATATTGTATTGATTATATTAGATTGGATTATTTAGTATTTAGTATAATGTCCTGTGTCTGACATAATTTGACATTGATTATTATGCTCTACATTGTCCGTAATTTTGTATATTATAATTAGCCCACAGACAAGCTTCTGATGAAGCTTTGTGGATATCGAATCAAGTAGATAATGTATGATGTGTAATACTATGCTTTATTATTAATAAAAAAATAAAAAAAAAATTATTATTATTATTATTATTATTATTATTATTATTATTATTGATTCATAGCAGTTGTCGAAAAAGTTTGCCCCGACTGGGGTTCGAACCCAGAACCTCCGGCTTAACGTGCCATAGCTCTACCAATTAAGCTACCGGGACCACAGAACAAAACCTTTAGGAAACTGCTATTTGTTGTGACTGTTGACTTACATGACATAAATCCATGTATTATATATATATTCCATGTATATATACATGTATTATTTTTTATCATTATTATTATTATTTTATTGGATGTATTTCATACAAACTCGGTTAAAACCGGAGCTAACATGTTGTAGCGGACTTAGACGTCACAGTACTTCATGTGTACCTATTACATACATTATTACTTTGTCTTAACTCTAACAAAATAAGTCATTTATAAATTGTAATATGTTTGTAGATGATGTTTTCTTTCTGCTGTGTACGGTCGTGGCCGATTTCTCGTCGCCATCCTAGCATTTGCTCTTCGGACTATGGGAAACCACGAAAACCATGTCAGGATGGAAGCTGGTCTCGGAATCTCGAAGTATCATTCTTAGTTTAGAAATTTACGAACTATTCTACACGTGTTGAGTATTACTGCCTTTTGAGTCTCGATGTATACATTGGTTGAAGATCTAGTTGTTTAAGCTTTCATGTAGCTTCTTCGGTATGATGCCGTGGCTGATATAATGAATGGATTGTATTTACCTTTTTCTGTTTCACATCTTCTTGATCTCAATTGCAAGTTCACTATACTTGTCAATTTTTTTTCTTCCACGTGGTCTCGACGTTATGGCACATTGGGATAGCAACGTCGATAAGGGTAGTTTCTTGTTTCTTCTTGTCAATTATTATTAAATTATTATATATTATTATTATTATTATTATTATTTTTATATTATTATTATTATTATTATTATTATTATTATTATTATTATTATTATTGATTCATAGCAATTGTCGTAAAAGTTTGCCCCGACTGGGGCTCGAACCCAGAACCTCCGAGCTTTTATGACAATTGCTGTGATCAACAACTTTGTCCTTAAAGCGGACTTATGCTTAAAAATCTAATAACAGTACAATTATAACAATAATGTTCGTTTTCCTCAGATGCTCAAGAGACATTCAGCAGCCATTGAACATACGGCTTCACAGTTGGCGAGACTGGCAGGGTTGTTGTCGAGGTGTTGGCAAACCCTCAGCCGATACTCACTTGGATAGTTGGCAACACTGAGCTGACAGAAGGCGAAAGAGACAAGACCGGGAAACTGGAGGCTGCGATTGGACGGTTCATCGTAAGTGACCCCGCTTTGCCCGGTGAAGGGTAGCCTAGCTTACACCGTAATGATGACGTGTGCACTAGATGTAATAAAAGAGGCACCGAATTTGTGCAAAGTGTATTGAATTGAAAATGATTTTCTTTTTGCTACTTAGATGTAAAATTATATTTCTGACATTGGAGTAGTTTTCTCTAAATTTTAACAGTTAAGTCATTCATTCATTCATTCATTCATTCGTTCGTTCGTTCGATCGTTCATTCATTCATTGGTTCGTGTCATTAATTAATTCGTTCGTTCATTCATTCATTCATTCATTCATTCATAATATTTTTCCTTGCGAAAATTCTTGGGACTTTTCCTATTGTAGACTACAATCAACAATTGTGACTTAACTTATTTCAACAATATTCATTGTTTTAATAGGTGATGTTAATAACTTTGTTTTGGTATCCCATGAAATATTTATCTGTCAGTGTTTTTAGAGATTGTTAAATACGCTGACAAAATTGCTTTTCAACGCATGGCTACAGAAGACCATAAAATCGTTCACCGCTGTTAAGATTTATCCCACACATAACAAAAAACTTGTAAAAATACAGCCAAACCTTACACATTCAAAAGCAAAGAGATCTAAAAGAAATGCCAAGCTTTGCTTACATACTCTCGTACATTGTCGCAATCACATTGCCCTGTGACTGCATCCTTGCAAAACGTGGCAAAATTTTATTTGCAACAATTGTGTAAATGTAAAAGTTCATGCGAATTTGTTTTGCCAAGCTTTGCAAGGATGTTGTCACAGAACAAAGTGAATTTATGTATTAAGATTGCAACAATGTAGGAGGGTACATAAGCTTACTATTTCTTTTAGATCTCATTGCTTTTGATTGTGTAAGGTTTGGCTGTATTTTTTACAAGTTTTTTGTTATGTGTGGGATCTCAGTACTTTTTCAAGTTCCATTGCAAAACACAAGAAAATATTTTTTTTCTCGATTTGGTTTGTCGGGAAACACTCCCGTAGGTGTAATTGATTATTATTTACTACAATTCAGGAATTAAAAAAGTCCGCTTAAGGTTAAGACGCCTGTCTGGAATGCGGGAGATCCGTGGTTCGATTCCCGGTTGGGGCGGACTTTTTTAATTTCTGAATTGTAGTAAATAATAACAAGAAAATATATTTCTTTGATTTGAAGCGCGTATTTTTATTTTCATCTTAGCAAAGTGTCTTGTTTTCTACCCTTTAATAATCGGCGTTATGGAACTTGTGAACCAACAGAACACCACTGAATCAGGTGTCTTCTCTCAGGCGCAAGACAAGTGGAGGGCGGAGCTTCACATCAGCCACATCACCAAAGAGGACGTTGAGCGAGACTACTTCCTGAAGGCAAAGAACTCGGAGGGGGAGAAGAAGTACCGAGTTGTCATTTCTACGCTGACCGAGACCGTGACCGAGACGCTAGAAGAGGCGCAAGGCAGTGAGTTGGTTACATAACGTATAGTAGGCTAGATTAGCAGTCTCCTATACCTCCGCACAGGCGCGAGCGTAGCAAATTGAAGACTCAACCGGCCCATTTCAAGATGGCGATTTGGTGTTTTAATTTATGCTTTTTTAATGCAATAAAGTATTTTACTGGATTGTTTGATATGGTTTTAGCTTGTGCAGCATGGTATTAAACAAAAGAAACAATACGAAGTGATTGCAAAAGGGAATTTAGTAATCATTTGGTGTTAAAGGCTAGTATGCTTACCTGTCAACCTGGCGGCAATCTTGAGAACTATTTGGCCACAAATCGCTCCCATTTGATTAACATGTAAACTGTCATTTTAAGATGGCTTCTAATTGTACCGGAAGTGGACCACCGACTGCTGGTCTATAGCCAATTATATAGGATGTCTATGCATAAAGTCTACAGAAGGCTAGAACCCCAGTCATTGGCCACTTCCGTGACAATTTGAAGCCATCTTGAAAAGGGCAGTTTGCATGTTAAAGTAGATGGGAGCGATTTGTAGCTCAAATATTACAATTCTCAATGCACTAACTTCTTATACGCTTCTTATTTGTTGGCGCCATGAAGGTGCTACATGGTGGAAACGAGTTTCTAGCAGCACTTCCGTGACGTCACATCCAAGATGGCAGCGCCCACAAATCTCTACTAAAACTACCGTATTGTTTCTGTTTGTGCATTCCCATGCTGCACAAGCTAAAACCATATCAAAACATTCCAGAAAAATACTTAATCGCATCTAAAACATAATGTAACGAATAAATTGAAACACCAAATCGCCATCTTGAGAAGGTCAGATTGACGCTTCAATTTGCTACGCTCGCGCCTGTGCGGATGTATTGGAGACTGGGGTTCTAGCCTAACTATAGATGTTAAATATCATTAAGCATAGGGCAATAGTCAAACTAATCTCCCACCAGAGCGCAGAACGATCGTATTTTGGTCACAGTTGTCTGGACGTTGATAAAATAGGAATTATTACAACATGTTGAGGGCAGTGCATTATTGTTGTGGTGGGTGACAGATTGCAGGGCAATGCCAAGCTGGTTCGCCCGGATTCTCCGCCAGGATCGCATGATTGTTGTTTGGTCACAGGACTCTTTACATTGTGGTTCCAGTGGAACTTACACATGGCGGTGACCAAACGTCGATCGTTCTGCACTCTGGTGGGAGATTAGTTTAACCATTGCCCAATACAGAAACAATCTATCCCGACCGTTGTTTGAACCCGGTGTGAAAGTGTATTCTTACCCATAGCCGGTCATTACTATGTCCCGCACTTTGCGGGGAAACCGCTTAGGTTAGGAGCCTCGAGCGAACTCCTACAGTACTAATGTCCCGCAGGGGGTAAAGATATTCCATTACAGGCGCGTCAACTGTAAGGTCATAATATGCCACTCTAGCCACTCTAGCCTATGATAGGCTAGGGAGGAAAGAACTATGCTGGATCCAGTCTTAGGTAGGGGGAGGTAATGGAATGTTACCGGGTACTCAACACATGACTCGCTCACTCGTCTAACAACGACTTTGGCGTTTTCCTGGTGGGTTCAATTCCAGCGAAACGTTGATTATGTCTCTACTTTTTACCTTCAGTCTTGCAGAGTCCAATCCAGAACCCTAAACATGATTCAGATGTTCAGGTCAGCCCCCACATACCCGACCCGACCCTAAAATTAGGGTACCCGTCTACCAGTAGTATATATTAGTACAAATAATACTCACAGTGTAAAACATATCGTTGGGGGACATGAACAAAGAATTTTGTATTTTCATTACAAGCGTAACAGTCTATGGTGACAGAAACGCTTGCTCAGGTACAGCCGTACAGCCCATACTTTCTCTGTACCTACAGAGGCTACAGCCTGCAAGGATTGGTTATATTTCTTTCTTTCTTTCTTTCTTTTTAAACGTCTATCCTATTTCTAGCTAAATCCGTAATAAGCTTACATCTAAATTATTTACATTACTATTGGTATTATTAGCTTTTGAAAACAAT
>JAMZAV010012054.1:0-19491 GCA_024449915.1 Sweltsa coloradensis
ATAACGGGTGGATATTTGCAGATTGAGGATGGGACTGATATGGGCGATCGTCCGAGACTACATACCGCCGGGCATAACGGACATCGGGCGCATTTACGCAATAGCAGATTCGATCGAGGCCGTCCTTAGGACTAGGATCGGCAGACATTCTAGAGGCGTGCGTCGACGAGCTCGACGCTAGGCAAAGAGAGGTGGAAGCCGACGAGGGGGAGCCGCAACCCCGGCAGGGACTGGCGGTCACCGGTCCGGCGAGAGAAGCGGCATATGCCCGTGCTCGACGCCACTCGGACGCCGCCGTCGCCGGTGATATCGAGGAGACGGCGACATCGGGAGATGCCAGTGCTGCAAGACATTTCGATGACGACGTCGCCGGTCGTTAGACGGAGACCACGCCGGCTTGTGGCGGTGCCGCTTAGATACTCCACGGGTGACGACGAGGACGACGAGCTGCAACCCCGGCAGGGGCTGGCGATGGCGGCGGTTTTGCCGCCGTCGAATTGCCACTGCAAAGAGGACGAGCAGCTGGAGCGGGAGTCGCTGGAGCTCGTCGAAGTTTCTCCGCCGCGGTCACAGGTACTGATCCGGTGGCCGTCGACCCGGCGTGAGGTGCGGGCGATGCCCATGCTCGACGCGGTTCGGACGCCACCGTCGCCGGTGATATCGCGGCAAACACGACGGCGGGAGATGCCAGTGCTGGAAGACATTTCGATGACGACGTCGCCGGTGATTAGACAAGACACCACACCGGCTTATGGCGGTGCCGCTGAGATACTCCCCGCGTGATGACGAAGACCTCGACGTCGCGACGACACCGTCGACGGCGGGCTTCGAGGAGGAGGAGGCGGCGGCAGTCGTCGCAGACGCAGACCTACCCGGACCGGGCGTAAGTCGTAAGATTTAATTTTTACTAAATGATGGCATCATTGGTGCAGTAAGATTTGAGTGTGTTTGCTAAAGACGTCTCGTATTTTTCAGGTGCCGGGTACTAGTCGAGAACTCTTTGCCAGGGAAGCGAGACGAGAGGTATCGTACGCAGAGTCGAGAGCGCCGACGAGACCGTACTCGCGGCGGAGACGAGTGGCGCGGATGGCACAACTACTGAGGCGGGTACGGGAACGGATGCCTTCGCCGTTCTTCGAACCGAATTACGACGAGAATATACCGCCACCTTAGCGAGCGATTGATATGTACAAAAGAAATGAAGAAGAAAAGAATGTGAAGAGTTTAAGGAAGAGGATAGGTTAGGTATTTTTACAAAATTTTGAAACAACCGAAGTACGGGTCAACGTAAGGTTTACGTTGTAAACATGATAGGAATCTCAAAAGCTTAGGTCGGGCCAGAGTCCAGGACAAAATCTTCTTGTTCCTACCACCTACAAATAAACACCGAAAAAAGCATGTATGTCAAAAAATCTTTTTAAATACATTGGGGATGGGGACAGTGCGTTACTGACTAGGGCAACATGAGCACAGCATGGTGGCGAGTAAAGTAGTGTCGAACTCTCTCATACAAAGAAAATAGACTAAAAACAACTTAAACAGGACCTTAAGTCAATCTTCGAGTTGTTGCCGAAACTACCCTCACACTACTGCCGCAAGTCATCCAGCAAACTTTATTTAGAAACTCTCATTCCTTCCAAATCATATTTGTATGGGGTGCACAAGACAAAATGCTCCCCAAAAAAATTGACCGAATTGAAACCGCAACAATTTTGTCATCAAAGAACACATGCAAGCAACATCTAGGGCGACGGTCGTACAGAAATGTACAAAAATGTGAAATATACTGTTGACATCTCTCTTTATGCCGAAGGGGAGATCCTGCAGACACAATGCGAGTGTCTGATTGATTGATATTGCTTTACATCTCATATTTATACAACTTGGCTAATCGAGACGAAGGGAGGGACGTAAAGGGATGACGCGGGGACAAGGGGTGGACAAGGCCTTTTGCTGTCAGAACCAGCCACAAGCATATGGGGATGGGCAGGGGTTCCTCCACGTCGTGGTCGTCTCCGTCTGTGTCATCATCCGTCCATGTTGTCTTTGTCGTTGCCGTCGGGAGGTAGTCAAAAGGAAGGGGTTCCACGACGACGACCCAGAGCTCGCTATTAGTTTCAGGATGTGAAACTCCCTATTCACGGGCCATACGCGAGAAGGTGTCGAGTTGGAATTTGAAGGCCCGTCCGTGTTGTCATTGTCGTCGCGTCGGGAGGTAGTCAAAGGGAAGGGAAAGTTCCCCGACGACGACCCAGAACTCGCCATTAGTTTCAGAGAGAAAAACTCCCCTAATCAGGGCTAAACCACGAGAAGGTTGCGAGTTGGAATTGATGTTAACAACTGCGTCATGGCCAAGAACTGGAAGTCTGGAAGGAGCTAGGCCAACCGCTCATTGCTAAAGTGAAATGGTCACTTTCTTTGGTGTAGTAGAGTTTGTTCGCAATGCGACTTTGAACACCACAAGTCCGATCACACGTCGAACAATTCTTTGTGGGATGAGTTCACCGTTAACGGCAACTATTACCTGGTCTCCAACCTGGACACTAGT
The DNA here is from genome assembly GCA_024449915.1 of Sweltsa coloradensis. Classification (NCBI taxonomy): domain Eukaryota; kingdom Metazoa; phylum Arthropoda; class Insecta; order Plecoptera; family Chloroperlidae; genus Sweltsa; species Sweltsa coloradensis. The sequence goes on from JAMZAV010012054.1 coordinate 2,549, forward strand.
GTTGATCCGGGAATCGTGGATGTAGAACGGTCTGCATCTCCTACGCCGCCATCGTCTGGCTCAACACCAGCCATACCACCTCATCAACACCTCCGCCCAGATTGTGAACACCGCCATCCTCCGGATCTGTTTCCCACTCACTTTCAAAATGTTTGGCCATGCCAACTCAGAAGGCATCCACTCGACGAAAAAGGACATATGTCAAGCCGATTTATGCAGTATCCTCCGTCGAGTACCGGACTGACATGGAGGAACGGGCAAAAAAATCAAAGAAGAAACCTCAAAACAAAGGCAAAAGGAAGTGTCTATCAAAGAAAAAACAGAACAAAGACAATGACTGGATTTGTATTTACTGCCAGGCATCTTTTTATGCCGAAGATGAAGTTAGTTAGTTAGTTGGAGTTTTAGGGCACAAAACAGTAAAGTTATCAGTGCCCATCAAATTTTCTGATTGCTAAATATATATGAATTTCAAATTGAATTTCAAAGGTTTACTTTACATAAGAAATTAATAACATTATCGCTTGTCGTGGACTTGTCTGATAAAATTTCTTTGAGGATACCCAACGTACAAAAAACATTGTGGAAGTGCATACAAACTTTTTTTTTAAAGGATTTGATTTTACCATCCAACAAATATTAAACCGCTGGAAGACCCTAGAACAAGGATTAAGAGGAAAGGCAAAAACAATAAACAGAGCTGCTGGGCAAGAGCTAGGTGCTCATATGAGCAAGAAAGATCTTTTAGTGGTAGCAAATGCACGTGTAGTGGAAAACGGGGAAGTTGTCAGTATATGTGTTAGATCGGAGCATCTTGAAATATTATGTTTTAACCTCTTTGTTGTTCATTGTTTTGTTTATGTGTTCTTTTCTTCTTGTTTTATGTATTATTAACAAATCATCTATGTCTTCCTATGTCTTTCATCACCTATGAAAATAAACACTATTTCTCTTTGAATCTTTATGTATTTGTCTTCACCTGATGTACATGGTCAATCTCCGTGGCCGGATTAGAGAACTCCGAGTATCATCATTCATCTGTGAGTAATTAAATATAGTTATACAGTCCACACACCACATTATTAGAACAAAATCATGACTCCTCCCAATGGCAATGCAAATACGAAAGAAACCCTCGCCAAGATTGAAGGTTTTTTAGCTCTGCGAAGAATGTATATGGATCTTATGTTTAATCTTTATACTCTGGCGAATGAAACAGACGAGGCTTCAACGATGCAACTACAAGCGCGTAGGAAAGAACATGTGGAATTAAAGGCGGCGTTTATGGAAACCCAAAGGGACATCACACTGGCCAATGCTCAAGTCCCCAATGCGCAAGTAGCAGATGTTGCTCATGCCTTTACCCAGTTTTATGAGTGGTATTGTAAGGTAGTTACGGTTGTAGAGGATAGGTTTCCATCTGCATCACCAGTAGTACCTTCAACATCAGCTGTTGGTGTGGAACAACCTCGACTTCCGCAAATCGCCGTGCCCATATGGGATGGTGATATTAAAAAATACAGTAATTTTATTGCCATTTTCAATGCAACTGTTCACCACACTCGACTCCTAGCAGAGACAAAAATGCTGTATCTGCGCACATACCTCCACGGTGCACCGTTGCATCTTATTGAACATTTGTCTGTGTCAGCTGAGAACTACGATGTCGCCTATCGCCTTATCTGCGAACGATATGCTTCCATTCGGGCACAGGCCTCACATTTAGTTGGGGAAATGACGGTATATCCTACGCACCAAGCGGATTCTACGTCAGACATTCAAGCTGTCTTGGACACCTTTCAGGCAGGACATAAGTTTTGCGCAATCTCCAGATTCCCGACCTTGGTGACTTTGTCATGGTGTTCCCTCTAGCACTGAAACACTTTGTAAACCACGCTTGCGCCTTGCCTTCGAAGAAAAGCATCACGACCCATCCTCAGTCCCCGACGTTTAATTCTCTCCAACCTTTCTAGTGGAACTTTGTCGAATTGGGGAATGATTACCAATGATTCAACTCAAGGCCTGCTCTAATAAAGACGTCATTTGGCGTCATAATCAATCCCGTTCGCCATTCAACAGTAACCACAATACATCGTCTGTAGAACGATTGCCTTCTCCAGATGCGCGAGCTCTAACGCCCGCTTCGCCATCTTTCGCTTCGCCATCATCATATGCAACTCGACCTTCAACACAAACCACAATACATTGCGTATTGCACGAATATCGTCTCCAGATGCACGAGTTTCCAAACGCCCGCTTCGCCATCATCATATAATGCACCTTGCAATACAATGATAGCGCCCCTTTATCACCCATTCGCCAATCGCCCGGATGTGCATATTATGCAAATGTCCGACTTATTCTCCAATGAAAACGACTTCGGGGCATCATAATCGTCCTCCGTTCTACGCCTTTTGAATTCTAAGCACAACACATCGCCTGTTGCACAATGCCTTCTCCAGTTGCACGAGCTCTAACCCCTGCTAGGGCCATCATCATATAATACACCTCGTCTTACAATGACTGCGATACCATTATCACCTATCGCCAATCGCCCAGATGTGTGTATGTGCCGATTCTGATCACACATACGTTCTTGTTCATCGTTTAAGTACCTTTCTATCATGAAAAAAGGGTGTATTGTAACTACGTTCAACTATGCAGTAACGGGCCTCAGTTCATATCACACCAAGAATCATGCACCTCCCAAGATAATTGTCTTTTCATGCGGTCGTCGTCCCCACACCTTACTACATGTTAGGAACGTCCAGCTCCGTGGGCCTACCTCAAAGAATAATGAACTTCACTCTTCCACTTCTTCGGATGACATGGGAAATAGAACGGATGGGGTCAGATCGACTAGCGTGTCCATCTCCTTACCAAGCATTTCGTCATCGTCGCCTGCCAGATCCCCAAAGACCGATCCACATCTCATATTCGTGTACCGAATCAGTCGCCTCAGCCATTGATACCATCTTCTCTTTCACCGTCGACTTTACCGTCGCCTTTACCTTTGTAGGTACCTTTGTCTACCAGCACTGTCCAAGAGCCATCAGCAGAGAAGCTCCTCATTCACTTCTCATCACCGACAATGCATCACTTCTTGGAACTTCATTGCCTGTGCATAAGCTGTGCAGCGATCACTGTACGTATCCGACGGTCTCAGTCGACTGCCTATGCCTTCGTAGTACATTTGGCTTATGCGTCACAACCCTCACTCCTAGACCCTTTTAAATCAGGACCCCTTGATAAATCTTACAAACAATATTGGGACTTGGAGCCTCCCTTTTCACTGACCATTCTTTGACCCGAAGAACGGCAAGCCGAAGCCATCTACAAGAATACTACCACCCGGATACTCTAGGACGTTTCATCGTTTGCGCTCCCACTAACTGGCCAACCTTTGGGACGCTCTGAGCACATTGCATTGCGTCAATTTAAATGCTTCGAAAATCGCCTTCGTCATCACCAGACTTTCAAAGCTGCATATTGCGCATTCATGCGGGATTACCTAGAAAGTGGTCACATGGTACTTGTTAACCCTAACGGACATTACCCATAGAACCATATTATATTCCTCATCACCCTGTACATCGACATGACAAACCACCCACCAAACTACGAGTAGTATTCAATGCGTCCACTGCCACGCCTAATGGAAAATCCTTAAACGACTTTTAGCTGACTGGCCCCAAAATTGCAAACTGATGTGTGTACAGTGTTTTTTTCCCGCTTTTCGCTTTCACGCATTCGTTTTTACTGCAGATGTTCGACAAATGTCCGGCAAATATTTGTTAACCCAGAGCATCGAGATTTTCAACGCATTGGTGGCGATTTTCAGAACACGAACCTATACAACATTATCGCCTCTGCACGGGGGACTTACGGTACCTCCTCAGCTCCTTGTCTAGCGTTGCGCAAAATTTCAAGAACTTGCACATCAATAATTCAGAACGCCATCCCATTGCTTCTGAAGCCTTGTTTAAAGACATTTATGTCGACCGGTATTTTTACTGTTAAATCTGGTACAGATGGAATATCTCGAGTTGCCGATGTCATCCCCTCCCACGGCCTCATAACTCGGCCAATTGTGAAACTTTGCCCACTTCCTACTCAAAGAAGCGAAGCCTTCATGGGGGGCCCGGGAAAGTTTAAAATCGAGCATCTTGAAATATTATGTTTTTAAAACCCCTTTTGTTGTTCATTGTTTTGTTTATGTGTTCTTTTCTTCTTGTTTTATGTATTATTAACAAATCATCTATGTCTTCCTATGTCTTTCATCACCTATGAAAATAAACACTATTTCTCTTTGAATCTTTATGTATTTGTCTTCCCCTGATGTACAATATGTCTATGATCATTTATCTAGCTATACACAATGATGCACTAAGAGAAGATCATAACGACCTCCTCGAACGAGTCCTCAAATTACCCAAGCCTGTGGGGTTGGTGTTAAGAAAGTGTTAGGTGCTGTTCAGTATGGATGAGTGCCTGGACACATAAAGGGGGTGAACGGTTTTCTGTGGGTGGGGGGCTTATCAAGACGATGGACTGAGTTGTGATATGTGAATGATGATGGATAGACCCGTACTTGCAGATTACAAGTACAATGTCCACACGCTACTCCAAATTCCCAAGAGTGCACAAGACAAGGGCACAAGGGCCTTGTGTGCATCTAACTAAAAAATGGTATGTTCTCTCGGTAGTTAGTGTTGTTTTAGGTCACTCAACAGTAGAGTTATCAGTGCCCATGTGTTGTTGTTGTTGTTGTTGTCACATTTATAATGATGTTTAATTGTGTGAAACAGCTTTACATTGTGCAAGAAATTAAAAACATTATCAAGTGTTTTGGAATCTTCTTATACAATTTCTTTGAGTTTAGATTTAAATTTAGCCTTTTTTCCTTCTATAATTGTACTTTGTACAGGATAATAAAACATGTTTTATATTTAGGACTACGCCACACACATCACATCATCGCCTCCTAGAAGATAACCATGGGTGAGATATGTGTGACCAATTCTCAGACGTCTCAGAACGAACTCTTCCCAAGAAGAGCGGCGTGAAGAAATCCAGATTGCTACATTATCCTTTAGTGAATGTTAGATCACACTCTTTCTCAACGCAGGCTAGGATCAGGCATTGCACCAATTTCAAATTCTGTAGAATTTATCAAGATGAGCATGATCAAAATGCTGATATTATTGCAGATATTTCAATCGACGACGTTGTATACCTCAGTCTCCCAATGCTTATTGTTACAGACAATGCACTGAGCGATATTTAATCATTATCCACAAGGACAACGCAACTTTTTTAAAACCTTGGAATTGGAAATGTACGAGGGGCAGATTCAAGAGACCCCCGTTCCCTTGTGAGTGAACATGCGCCTATCATTGACGAGTATTGGGAGGAAGCTAAACCCAAACCAACCACACGCGCATCTCGACGTAAGGCCCATGGCAATCAGTGTCGAACTAATACTACGTACACGGCAAATGTATCAACTTTAATCTAATCTATTGTTTATTTCATATTTATGTTGGATGCTCCTATTTATGCAACTTGGCGAATCGAGACGAAGGGAGGGACGTACGGGGAGACGAGGGGGGGACAACGGGTGGACAGGCCTGTGCTGGTCAGAACCAGCCACAAGCGTATAGGGAGGGCAGGGGTCCCTCCCCGTCGTGGTCGTCTCCGTCTTGTGTCATCATCCGTGTGTGTTGTCATTGTCGTCGACGTCGGGGAGGAAGTCAAAGGGAAGAAGAAAGTTCCCCGACGACGACCCAGAGCTCGCCATTAGTTTCAGGGAGAAAAACTCCTCTAATCACGGACCAAACCACGAGAAGATTGCGAGTTGGGATTTGATGGCCCTAATCTATTGTTACGTTTCACAACATCCTTTGAAATTATTTACCATTTAATTCATTAATTTAAAGATATAGAAATATAAATAATGGTAGCAGATGTGACGTCACAACGTCTGCTAGGACTAGAGGGATGCATAAAACTGGACTTGGTAAGACGCGCTGAAGGAGTTATTAAAGAGGATTTGACGAAAGATGATATTGTTGGAGAGTTTAAAAGTGTATTTTACGATTCCGATGGTGATAAATGTCGCTCCAAACCCCTTACCCCTGACGCCAAGTAGTCTGTGCCCAGCCCTTGACTGGATACGCCTGGACCACTAGCGGGAAAAGGCGGAACTGCAACAGCTGATTCAAGATGTAAAATTGAATTACTGCGTAGTGAACTTGAACGAGAAAAAGCAAATCCAGTTCAGCGTGTGTTAACCAGAAGTCTCTACCGAGACTAAAGTAGTACTTCCAATGGTTTTTGCAGCTCACTACTGTGCCCGGATACTATCACAGATCAGTTATTTTAAGATGTATGAGCGTGGGAATGGTTGCTTGTGTATAGTTCACCCAAAGTTAAACTTTCAAGCTTATTTTCATTCACATTTTCCTATCTAGGCTGTATGCCTGTGTGTCTACGATGTGGCTACAGATATTCCACTAAACTTACTAAGTCAATTTCATAAATAGGTGATATGGTTTTATATTAAATAATAAATAAATAAATTGTATTTAGAGTCTACCCTCTCAGTTATGTAACTGATCTCAGTGGGGGACAGTAAATCAAAGCGACCAAGCCAACCCTGTAGGCCCCGACTCAATCGACGAGTGAGCGATGACCAACCAAAGATCGATATTTTTAATAGGGAATATAGCAATCAGTGGTATGGACAGTGCAAACACCCGCGGATCAACGCCAGAATCAACAAGGCCGATTCCGAACAACTTTGTTTTTTTATGTGCTTTGTTGCTAGGACGGCTCCAAAGTCACCGTTTACAAACATCGAAGACAAGAACTGATGGACTTAAGTCCAAAAATTTCTGACTTTAGCAGGAACCGAACCCCGGACCTTCTGCATTGGAAGCAGGTAGGCTAACAACAAGACCAATGAGACACACATAAGACCAACGAGCCACACAATCCATTTATCCATTTATCCATATCCATTTATTGAGTGTATTGTATATTGGGTGTATGCCAGGAGTTAGGACAATTATTGCTCAGTTGAGTTGTCTTCGATCTCTTACGTAACGCGCCAATCGATAAAAGACCATTCTGAAAGGAAGGTGAAGGTCGACTCGTCAAAAAGAACTTCGGGAGCCACACGTGTGACGTCTGAATATGAAGATGAAGTTAGTAAAATTAAATCGATTGACGATAGCCTTGAGCCAGAAGTGATGAGAGGGGTTGGGGAGGGTTATGTTAAATATAAGTTGTCTGCTGGTTCCCAATTGCCCCCCCCCCCCCGAACCCCAAAAGAAACGCAGAGAACTGCGTCTCTCTGACTCACATGAAAATAAATGAAGATAAAGAAACAAGTCGCTAACCCAAAATTGTATTTTTATTCAAATTAGTAAATTATGTTTTAATGTGTTTTAACCCAATGAGCCTATTCTCATTTCCTAAACAACACTTTTTCAAACCCCATCCCTAAAAGTTTTATATTATTATTACCTTGATTTCCAGCATTCACCATAAAGGTACCGAATGAGATATCAGCATGAAATTTGGCATGATGTTACATAATAATATGAAACATAATAAACGCCAGGAGACAAGCGATATTTTACCTCCACTATTCCCTACCACTCTTTACTTTGGGAAAAACGTAAGGTCGTATTTATTACAATTTTTAATATTTTAAATGCTGATTAAAATTATTCGTCAATGTGTTATAGTCCGGTCAACAAATTATTCACACAAAAACCCAAGACAACATTAACCATATTAAATTTAATAAAAACATTAAATATTGTCAACTAGGCCTAGGCCTACATATTGTTAACAAAAAAAAAAGATGGTAGCTTTTGTTTCTAGACAATCTGTTTTAAAGGCACTGTATCCACCTTTACACATATTTCACATATTTCAAGCCTTGATATGAAACAAACAACAAAAAGATGTGATATCCCCCAAAATACAAAAATTTGTAAAAAAAAAAAAACGGCAGCCAAGCTCTCCTTCCAAAGTCTTCGGCTATGAATGCTGTGAGATATAGAAGTTGAGCCAAGCATTTAATTCTTTCTCCCTAGTTTCACATTGAAAAGAAGTAAGATCATTTCGCCTGTTGACAAGCGCCAAGCCAACCCTTTTCGTGGTAAAAAAAGGAAAAAATTTTAAACTCAAAATCATAAAAAAAAAATTACTTGGCTATTGATTTTGGTACGAGGACTCTAAAAAGTCAATGGCCAAGTAATTTTTTTATAATTTTGAGTTTAAAATTTTTCCTTTTTTTACCACGAAAAGGGTTGGCTTGGCGCTTGTCAACAGGCGAAATGATCTTACTTCTTTTCAATGTGAAACCAGGGAGAAAAAATGAAATGCTTGGCTCAACTTCTATATCTCACAGCATTCATAGCCGAAGACTTCGGAAGGAGAGCTTTGCTGCCGTTTTTTACAAATGTTTGTATTTTGGGGGGATATCAACTACAGGAACTAAATTTCGAAAATGCGCTTCAAAACAGAAACGGCTTGGAATAGCATAATAATTTGGTGCACCCATTTAAAAAAATATACTGTACACAATTTGTGTAATAAACTGAACACAATTCAAACACATCCAAAATAGTTGAAAGGCGATACAGATAGGCCACAGAGCAAGCGCATAATTACTACAACTCAGTCAAGTCGATTTGCTGTTGTATCTATAGGTGGGTATTCCCTCCTAGCATCACGTTCTTCCGTGGCGCAACGGTTAAAGGCTTGGCTTACAGATGGAGAGGCGCGCTGCTGGATCGAGTTCGAGACACTTTCACTTGAAATTTTATAACACCTTGTAATTTATATATTTTTTATGTATATAATTCCGATATTTTATCAATCAAACTTTTTATTTTAGGTTTTACGTTTACATATTTAGCTCACAGATCGCGCTACGGATGATACGTAAGATATTGTCAATGGACGGGCATAGGTAGGGGACCGGCCGGGGACCATGCGGGCGTGGACAGGGTGAGAGTGTCCGGTTAACGGCCCGGCATCAAGCGGTTTATAAACAACGGGGCACGCACAGGCTATGGCCGGGGCAGCTACTGGTAGCACGTACGGTCCCCCGTCACGGCCGAGGGGACACTCCTGGGCGGGACCCGTACGAGCAGCCCATGCGGGTCCCGGCCGGAACATCACATTTGTGTTTGCTGGGAAGCACCTCTACTAAACCTGAATAATTGATTGGATATTCACTTTGGCTAATCGAGACGGAGGGAGGGACGTAAGGGGTGACACGGGGTACAAGGGGTGGACAGGCCTGTGCTGGTCAGAACCAGCCACAAGCGTATGGGGAGGGAAGGGGTTCCCCCACGTCGTCGTCGTCTTCGTCTGCGTGATCATCCGTCCGTGTTGTCATTGTCGTCGCCGTCGGGGAGGTAGTCAAAGGGATTGGATATTGCTTAACGTCTCATATTTATGCAACTTGGCTAATCGAGACGAAGGGAGGGACGTAAGGAATGACGCGGGGGGACAAGGGGTGGACAGGCCTGTGCTGGTCAGAACCAGCCACAAGCATATGGGAGGGCAGGGGTTCCCCCACGTCGTGGTCGTCTCCGTCTGTGTCATCATCCGTCCGTGTTGTCTTTGTCGTCGCCGTCGGGAGGTAGTCAAAGGGAAGGGGTTCCCCGACGACGACCCAGAGCTCGCCATTAGTTTCAGGGAGTGAAACTCCCCTATTCACGGGCCAAACCGCGAGAAGGTGTCGAGTTGGAATTTGAGCTCGCCATTAGTTTCAGGGAGTAAAAATTCCCCTTATCACGGGCCAAACCACGAGAAGGTTGCGAGTTGGACTTGGTGTCCTGTGACATATCTCTAATCAGTTTTTGACTTGAACAATTTCTAATAATTATATGTATATGTATATATACTCTGCAACATCTGATGAATTAGCTAAAGCATCTATTGCAGCTGAACAAACCAGTATTACGGATGCAAAAATGGTAGCAGGCAATGGAACTACACTTAAACACGCAGTCCCAGCACAACCAAGGCCAAAAGTCTTATTTATCACATCAAACGAAAGTACTAAGACGAGTGATGAAGTTAAGCAGATGGCAATAACTGCTATCCAGCCTCAACGACGGCATCTGAAAGTGAGAAACATGAGGACTACTAAAAACAATAGCGTAATGATAGAGGTTCCAACTGAAAAAGATGCGGAAATTATTAAAAAGTGTGGGGGACTGGAAGTGGCAGGCCTAAAGATTGACCTCCCTCAAAACTTTTATCCAAGAACGATTATATATGATATAGACAAGGAAATGTCTGACAATGAATTGATTAGTTAGTTAGTTAGTTAGTGGGTTTTTAGGGCACACAACAGTGAAGTTAACAGTGCCCATCAATTTATTCTGGTTGCTATATAATAATGAATTTAAAATTGAATTTAAAAGGTTTACTTTGAGCAAGAAATTAATAACGTCACTTGTCTAGGAATTATCTGATAAATTTTCTTAGGGGGTAGGTTTTAATTTAAAATATTTCCTATCGCTGCTATATTTTGTATATGTTTCTAGAACGTGTTATTTGGATGAGCGTAGCGAGCGAAGCGAAGATTCCATTCTACTACACTGGAGAAAAAAATCCGGATTTTTTTTTTGTATTTTTGTCTGTTTGTCCACACGATTCCGGCTAAACCGATACTCCGATTGCGATGAAATTTTATGGAGGCCTTCGAAATCTCTGAACTTAGAACTGCCACGTTTTTGAGCGCAATCGGAAAAAATTTTCTCATAAAAATCGCAACTTTACGATTTTTTCGATTAAAAAAAAAAAAAATTGACTTATAACACCTACATGCTTTATATGATTTTAATGATTTTTGCATAGAATCTTTATTTTATGAATTAAGATATTCTTGTGAAGTTTGAGCGCAATTGAAAATATATTTATCATAAAAATCGAAATTTAACGTTTTTTTTCTTTTTTTTAAACAATTCTTTGACTTATAACACCTACATGCTTTATCCGATTGAAATGATTTTTTCGCAGAACCTTGATTTTATGAATTAATATATTGTTGTTAAATTTGAGCGCAATCGAGAAACTATTTCTTATAAAAATTTCAATTTTGCGATTTTTTTTTAACAATTACGAATAATAAAAAAAAAAAAAAAAGTTATTTTTTTTTAAATTTAAATTTTAAAAAATTTCAATTTAATAATGATTTTTCCACAGAACAACAGAAAATTCGCATAACACATGGCAGCTCAATGCACCAATTACGCTCACCACACAACGCGGCAGGACTTAAGCGTTTTCCTAGTTAAAACTATGCCACACTTATCACATAGGGGAGGGGGGTCTTCGATATTTCATAAATAATGTTTGGATCCTTGTATAATTGCTAAATACAATGGTATTATTAACTCCTATCAAATATTTATTTTATCCACGGAGATTTTATCTAAACCAAACTTGCGATCCAGACAGATCCCGACACAGGAGACTCGAGATACGTGAAACCACGCGCAAAGAACGAGCACCCATATAGCACGTCGACGAAACAGGGAAACAAATCACAGAAAGTAAGCTACTGCCCTACTGACAGGCAAACCGCATTAAACAACAGAGACAGACACAGTCAATGAACATAACCTCAGTCTGGACAGAACAGACATTAAACTGACCACATTCAGCAGAAACAGAAGGCAACGCCATGTACTGTGGAGGTCCAACAAGAAAGAACACAACGAAGAGCAAATGCAAAACACGACCGCCGGCGTCAAGAACAACAGACTGACTGCGAGGCTAGGCTGCTGCTGTACTGTAGCCCGTATAGACGGCAGTCAAAAGGTGCGGGGCGGCGAGGTCATATCGATGTTGCACGTAAAATGCATTGAAATTAATCAGAATCGTATGTATGTTAGAAGCACATCAACTCCAAGATGTGTAATAATAGGATGTGAGCTGGAGATTTAAATGTGTAGTGAGGTTCATCGTGAAGATACATCATTTTCGCAGATATTACAATATCTATGGATTTTACTATCATTATGGACCAATTAGAACACAATGCATTCCACGTAACACACAACACCTGCAGGTAGATTGTAGGACGCTAGGATTTATTGGCGCACTGAGTTCAATCGACAGTGACTAGCAGAGGTTGATAAATTCAATTTCAAGGCATCCGGATTTCATGTTCAGGTTCGCTCTTCGGAGATTTCTTCAGTTCAACATTCCAACCCCGTGAGACAATCGGTGAGCTGCCAGACGTACCGCAAGTAACAGCCGACAATCTGTCCAATGTTCACATCTCCTTGGCCACTGTCCGATCGCGGCTTGAAACTCTGGAAACAGGCAAATCTCCCGGTCCCGATAAGATTCCCATCCATGTTATCAAACACTGTGCTACGGAATTAGCTAAACCACTTCACATCATATTTAACACCATTCTACGAACTGGGAAGTATCCAAATAGATGGAAACATGCAGAAGTTACACCCGTATTCAAGAAAGGAATAAAGAATTACGTTACTAATTACCGCCCGATCTCATTGTTATCAGTGTTTTCTAAAATATTTGAAAAGATTGTTCACGCTGAACTGTTCAACCATGTTTTCGAAATGCGATTGCTCCCGAGCAACATGGTTTTGTGCCTCGCAGATCAATCGTAAGTAATCTCAGCCTTTTCACTGATTTCGTATCCGACAGTATAAATAACAACACCCAAGTTGATTGTATATACACCGATTTTTCCAAGGCTTTCGATTCTGTCAATCATCAGCTTCTTCTCCACAAACTTTCATCGCAATATGGTATCTCCGGTAACATGAACAATTTTTTGACAGATTATTTAACAAATCGTACACAATCTGTGGTCATTGACGGTTGTTCGTCTTCACCTGCACCCGTGACCTCTGGCGTGCCCCAGGGGTCAATTTTAGGACCCCTTCTGTTTGTTCTCTTTGTTAATGATATTCCATCCCATTTGAGTAATTCACTATCACTACTATTTGCAGATGATGTTAAAATATTCAAGGTAATTAGGAGCTTGTTTGATTGTGTTAGACTTCAAGCGGACCTAAACGTCCTAAGCAAGTGGTGTGACAAGTGGCGCCTGAATCTAAACATAGCAAAGTGTCAAATAATATCCTTTACAACAAAAAAAACACTAACTTTCGATTTCAATTACAGCTTGGACAATTTACCATTAACAAGAGTGTTCAAAGTGATGCTTCAGTGTAACATTTTTGTAATATATACCTAATATTTTTATTTTGTCTATGTGTGTAATGTGAATTTGTACTTGCTATAAGTATGTTCTACTTTGTACATAATCTTGTTCTACTTCAATCACATTTACCTACATGTTATATCTGTATTGTTCTATTCTGTATTATTTATTCTTGTCCTATTGTATTTGCCATTGTGGTACTTGTACTGTTGCAAATAAATACAACAAACAAACAAACAAACAGTGTGTTCGACTAGCATTCTCTCTATAGAAAGATTTTATATGTCATAATGATTTCTGTGCAGAGACCTTTTGGTTTAACTTTTGGCAAAACTTTATTTGCATTTCATTTGTCCTTACGAGGTATGTATATTACATTTTAATATGAATAATAAGGAGCTATATGTTAAAGATAATCAATAACACATTTTTAATCTTGTGGTGCCTGAAGTTAGGAATCTAAAAGTATAATGTCCCTGTCACTTTTTAGGTTATGTGGGGTGATTTGCAACCCCATGCCCAAGTTTATAAGCCAAACCCACGAGGTAACGAGTACAAACCTATCGATTTCAATTAGCCTAAAAAGGCTAAAGATGCTGAAGCAAATAAATCTAGTTTAAGAAAGGCTGCAAGTGATTTTGGGCTAGACCATACTGTACTTTACCGGCACATGAAACGAGTCCAAACGAAAAAGATTGGAAGACAACCCGTTCTTTGCATTGTGGGGCCATCCTTTGATCAGTTGGACCTGAGATTTATGGTCAAGAGTTACCTTGATAAAACAGGCATCACTACAAAAAAAAGTTTAAGGATAACATGCCAGGGCGAGACTTTGCCCTAAGTGTTTTGAGCCGCCACAAGGAAACGCTCTCCGTTAGAACCAGTCAGAACATTAAGCGATCCTGCTCTTTCCAGGAGTGCGGAGCAAATGCTACCTATGAAGTGGAAAGAAAAGAAGGACGTCCACTCCGATCCACTATTTAATTAAGACTAATTTAACGTTTGCTCATTTCACAATATTAATAACACAAATTAATGCTTTCAATGTTTCCAAGAAAAATGTCAATACAATTTTTGCAAGATTTCTTTGTATTCATTATAATTTCAGAATACAGGAGGCAAGTGGAGAGGACCGGCTGCAGCAACCTAATAAGGTTGAAGGCAGTGGTGGCAATAACAAAGGTTCGGTCTCAAACTGTACTAGCAAACGACGCTACAATTGTAGCAACGTCAAAAAGGCTTTTGAGCGGTCACTTATCAATAACGGAGTTCCTGAAATTAGGTAGGCATTCGTGCTCAACCTTAATTCAGAACAATTTTAGAAAATAATGCCTCAGAAAGTGATCGAGGAGGATGATCCGCCACCAGTTAACCAGGGACCCCCAGGGCCACGACTTGGCTCACAAGAAACAAGGCCACAGCGGGGGCGGTTCTTCAAAACCAGCCTCTAGATAGACAGAGGGCTGGAGGAGCCCCGGCAGCGAGACGAGCACCGACAGCGCTTGGAGCCCCGGACTCGAGACGAACCTTGGCAGCGAGAGGTGCCCCTTTCGCGAGAGGAGCCCCGGTGGAACGCAACCAGGATCTACTATTGAACGCGATAGACCTCACAGCCTAGAACAATGCGCGACTGGAAAAAGCATTCGCAAAGACATAGTTTTAATAGACATCCCGATATGGCGATTCCACTTATCTACAGACAGCATGTCAGCCCACCTATCCCTGCAACCCTGCTCCAGTTAGACCAAGAGCTTGGGCGACCAAACAATGTCCGATTTGAGTTTGCCGAGGGAGCTCACAGGCCATCATTTTGACGCAGCGTGCTGCACGGGAATGACTTACAAGGCACAACGGCTGTGTTTGCCTCACCACGGATGCTGATTCGTTTGGAAGAAGCCAAGGAAATACATTTGGATGGCACCTTTAAGTTACATACATAATTGAATAATCATAGTGAATTTTGCCACATAGATATATAGCTTAAGTGTAAAACACGAGACTCTCATTCACGAGGTTCCGGGATCAATAGCCACCTTCGGCAATCAGGTGTTGCCTAATCGCTTGAAGGTGGATGTAATGGTAGCTCGGAGGTGGACCTGCTAGCCTCTTGTTTCACTGACGGTGTCTCGCCAGACTTGAACCAGAGTGTTGCTCCGGGAAGAGGGTTGTACACAGTCACCTTCAGATGTGTGGCCCCCGCCGATTGGCTCTGCTTTGTGTAACGACAGGCAACGAAGTCCTAAACTTGCGATAATAACACTGATTAGAACAATCTCCATATCTTTCTCTTTAACACTAGATCAAGGACAGGTACTCAACTTATTTTCCCCGTTCACCGGAAAAACCTACTCGACAATTCATTCACCATCAATGCAATTAGAACTTGAAACGCTTTACCGTCAAACATCAGGGACACCCATTTCAATAGTTATTATAATATTTTTAGAAATGAAATCCATGTTATATATTTTACAAAATGCCATGGGAATACTGAATAACATATCTCTCTCTCTCTCTCTCTCTCTCTCTCTCTCTCTCTCTCTCTCTCTCTGAATGCTCTGCTAGTGCGTGGGTAGTTCGGCTCTCGGAGTTTAATAGAAAAGTAGGTGTTTTAGAAAGTGGGTGCGAAAGAAAATTGTCGAGAAGTGTTAGTAGGCAGCGTATTATACAAATATCAAGAGTAATTCGAGATCGAGGAAGAATCTGGTGAGTTATTTAATAAAACATTATCCGTCTATACTCAGTCAGTGCAATGGGAAGGAAGGAGCCTGTAAACCGCTCTGGCGCGGCGAGCAATGCCAACCCCCGTGCGTCCAAATCCCCCAGCACGGAGGAGACGGTACGTCAACTTCTGCAGGACCCGGAAGTGTTGTCGGCGATAGTTGCTGCTGTCACCGAGTCTGTGGAGGTCAAGCTGCAACAGCATCTTGACCAACACACATACGCAATGTCGCAGTTGTTGGAAGAGGTAAAGAAGAAGGACGAGGAGATCGCCCAGCTGAAAGTAGAATCAGCCAAGCTCAGGGAGGACCTCATGGGCGAGATAGAATCAAAAACCGACGACCTGGAGCAATACCAGCGTCGGGAAAACCTTCGAATCTTCGGCGTACCCGAGTCTGACGGAGAGCGTACCGACCAACTGGTACTACAGACGGCCAGACAGGTAGGCGCTGACATCCAGCCGCGGGACATCGCGCGGAGCCACCGTGTTGGCCCCTATTCGGACACGAACCCACGACCCATCATCGTGCGCTTCGTGTCGTACAGGGACCGAGACGAGCTCTTCATGAAGAAGAAACACCTGAAGGGGACAGGAACGACCATCCGTGAAGACCTCACCCAATGTCGCCTGGGCGTGCTGCGGAAAGCTATCGAGCGCCACGGCTTAAAAAACGTTTGGACCCAAGATGGGGTGGTCATCATACGTCGACCTGACGGGACCAGGGTTCGGGCTACATGTCAGGACCATGTTAACTTTTAGGCTAGACTCCTGCACTTCCATTGTCAACGTTTAATACCTGTATATATATGTACTTGAAATTGCTCATTACTCTCTTACTCATCTATATAATGTGACGACGCACCCCATCAAATCAACATATTAATTTTAACTCTGAGTTCAGCTGAGCTTTAATCCACTCACTAACCTATTGTTTTTCACTTTTTCTTGTAGTACTTTATTTGCTTGAAACTTTTTTTT
>JAMZAV010012055.1:0-20504 GCA_024449915.1 Sweltsa coloradensis
AGCCGCCATGTCTCTAATACGTAACAGTTTTTGTAGGTTTTTTTTTAGGTTATCTTTTATCTTTTCGCTTAGATTTAAGAAATATCAATTTAGCAATATCTGGGCACATAACCTGTTATAAAATAACGTTGACATTGAAAGATTAAAGTGGATTTATTGATATTTAAAGATAGATAAACACTAATAGGCTAGGCCTACACACAGACATTTGTGACAGGATGACAACACAGGAAGCAATGGTGCACTGTGGGTATAGAGTTATTTCCTGTTTGTAGTTCATACATCTAGCACCAGGTGGCATTTGGCATAAGGCCCTAGATTTAAATTTGAGCGGGCTATGGCACATTTATAACATTTCCCCTTGTTGTGTTTCAATGTGTATCTTATTTAGATTGACTACCGCCGGGGGGCGCTACATATGTGTTCATGGTTACAATTTCAGGTTACAAGATTACCAACATTAAAGACTAATATACAACATCTCCCTTCTTCCAAAATGTTCAAGTTTGCACACTGTCTTGTATGTAATCTCATCTACAAAATAAGACACTCAATTAAACAGATTTTACACAAACACATAATTGCTTACAAAAAATATAGCCTATGAGAAATGTTTCAGATTAATAATGTTTTTTTCAGAACAGATTATAAGTAGCCTATAACCAATGTTATTATCATGTTACAAAATTGACAATAAATGATTGACAATAGGATTAATGATTTATCTTACATCTACACATAGTCAGTCATCCAACGAGGCTTGGATATCAAACGTCCATGTTTTGATCTGACTTCACGTGTGGTTAGATTAGTTTGAGATTGAGCAACAGATGGTGTTGGTGATGCTACAGAAGGAGTTTCCAAATTTTCTAATGGCTTTTCTACTGGTTCAACCCAATCACAATTAGGTCTAGGTTGCCAGTCAGCCTTGTCTACACCTTCCGACTGATTAAGTAAACTGCTACGATTTCTGCGATAGACCTGACCTTCAGGGTTCACTATCTCATAAGATCGTGGCAATTCACTCTCCCTAATCACCTTGGCCGGTACCCATTCATTACCCTTCCTCATTCGGATCAAATCTCCAGTTTTTAATTGTTTTAACTGTCTAGCCCGTCTGATCATAATAAACTTTTGAAAGTACTTTTTTATTGCTAGCTTTTCCTTTACATTATCGATTAAATTGGGTTTTAACAAAATCTGTCTTGACGGGTAACCTTGTTTTTAATCTACGACCCATTAGCCGTTGTGCTGGCGAGCCTAAGGCTCCACTGCCAGTGTTTCTGTATGTAAGCAATCCTAAATGTGGATCACTTCCATCAACAAAAGATTTTTTAAGTATTCTCTTTACTGTTTGTACAGCACGTTCAGAACAACCGTTTGATTGAGCATACAGAGGGGAACTGGTTACATGTTGAAATCCCCAATCCTGAGAAAATTTTTCCTGAATTCTAAACTAGAATACTGTGGGCCATTGTCTGTAACAAGAGTACAAGGAATCCCATGGCGCGAAAAAATCGCTTTCAAGTTTTCAATTACTGTAGAGCTTTTTGTATCAGAGAGTTGAGCTATTTCTATGTATTTTGAATGGTAATCGACAACTAATACATACTTTTTTGTTTGAAATTCAAAAATCCGATCCAACCTTTTGCCATGGATGGTCTGGCACCTCATGGGGTAACAAAGGTTGCTTCACATTATTGTTACGATATTTTTGACATATAGAACAGTTGCTGACAAGGATTTCAATATCCTTTGACATATTAGGCCAGAACAATGCATCCCTAGCACGTTCTGTACACCTTTCTACCCCGAAATGCCCATCATGTATGACTTTAAGCATTTCTTTTCTCATAGTACTTGGTACTATGATGAGATCATTTTTAAACAATAATCCCTGTTCTTCAACAATCATTTCCTATAGTTCCAGTATGGCTTAAGACACTCTTCTACTTCATCGATTTTAGTAGGCCATCCTCTAAAATACAATTGTTTAAGTTTAGATAACACATCATCGTGTTCTGTTTCCCTTTTAAGTTCATGCAATTTATCTGGTGATACTGAGACATTACTTAAGAACATAGCATTCACTTGATACTGAACCTCTTGTTCTAAACTTTCATCTACATCTGTATCATTAAGAAATGCTCGAGACAATGCATCAGCTACATGCATTTCTTTGCCTGGTTTGTAACTAACAATTAAATCATACTTTTGAAATTCGCAACATCATGCGTTGCAGACGCATGGGAACTTCAGATAAAGGTTTTTTAAACAATATTTCCAATGGCTTATGGTCACTCTCTTACCGTAGACATACTGGTGCTCTCTTACCGTAGCATACTGGTGAAACCTTTCACAACCGAATACAATAGCGTTAAGCTCCTTCTCAATATTTGCCCAACGGCGTTGTGTATCTGTCAATGCTTTTGATGCAAATGCTATCGGTCCATTGTTCTGCATAAGTACAGCCCCTACCCCATTCTGAGAAGAGTCTACTGATAAGGTAAGTGGTTGATTTGCATCAAATACCTAAGTACAGGAGCCTGTACAACCATATCTTTAACTTTCTGATAGATTGCTTCATATGTTGCATTCCAAGTCCAATCTACATCTTTTCTAGTCAACTGACGCAGAGGTGCTATTGTGTTTGAATATCCATCCACAAACTTAGCTAGTAATTAACCATACCAATAAATCTCTCTAAATCCTTCTTACATGTAGGACTGGGCATCTCCCTAACAGCCTTGACTTTATTTTCATCGATTTTTAAACCTTCACTAGTCATTTCATGACCTACGTAAGGCACGCTTTCTAGGCCAATTTTACATTTAGCCCTGTTTAACTTTAAACCCCTTTTGCACGAACCCTGTCTAATACACGTCTGAGTCGGTCATCATGTTCCTGCTTTGTACGTCCCCCAGACTAGAAAATCATCGATATAAGTCTCGACACCTTCTATCCCTTCAAATATTTCCTTAACTATACGATGAAATGCTCAGGGGCACAACAAATACCATATGGTAACCTCTTAAAGGCATACCTGCCTTGTGGACTGTTAAACGTACATAACCTACTGCTTTCGTGATCCAGCTTTATCATCCAAAATCCTGAATTGGCATCGAGTACAGAAAATACTTTGCTCCATTTAATTTAGTCGATACCTCTTCAATCGTGGGAAGTTGATAGTGTGACCGCTTGATAACTTTGTTTAAATCCCTTGGATCTAAACAAACTCTAAGTGAATTATCTTTTTTACTTATCAGAACCAATGGTTGACCCATTCTGTTGGTTCACTGATTTTCTCAATAACTTCTAACTTTTCCATACGTTCCAGTTCCTTAGCTAGCTTGTCACGTAACATTACAGGTACTTTCCTGGGTGCATGTACCACTGGTGTTGCATTTTCCTTTAAATGTATGCGAAATTCACCCTCTAGACACCCTAACCCTTCGAATACATCCTGGTATTCTGACAAAATTTGTACACTAGGCTTCTCACTTAGGTTTAGACCTACAGAATCTACTTTGATCAGCACAAGATCTTTACAAGCCTTTAGGCCTACAATTGGCACAACTTGTTTGTCTACAATCATAAACTTTAAATGAATTTCCTTGCCTTTGTACTTACATGGAATAGTACTTTCCCCTATCATAGGTACTAGGTCACCTGTATATGTTTGGTCAACTTAACCCTACTTTTACAAACTTGATTCTGTGCAAATCCTAACCCTACAAATGTGGATAATGCCATAACATTTGCTTGTGCACCAGTGTCCACTTTTAACGACACATTTTTACCATTTATGTTAAAATTTTCATACCACTCATCTTTAGAAGTGAGTGTGTCCACTGTCAGATTTCCAATCACTAACACTGAGTCTAGGCCTTCATTTTCGTCAGCTGCTACTTCATGCACATTCACTCTCTTCGTGGGTCTAGGTTTAGACATACCTGTACCAGTAGAACTGTTACTTAATCTGCAAAACTTGCCAAAGTGGTTCATCCCTTGACACTTGAAACACTTCCGTCCAAATGCTGGGCAGGTCTTGGGAGGATGATTCCGTCCACACCTCTTGCAAATGAATCCAGGGCGTCCATCGCTCGGCGTTGATTTGGATCTATCTCCTTCTCCAGACTGCGTTTTCTTCCTCCATGTGGTTTTCTTCACTTCATCCACAGCTAGGCCTAGGCCTAGGCCTGTGGCATGCTCGACCTCGGTCCCCAAAGCTTGAATCTCTTGCTTCGACCGTTCAGCACTTTGACATAAAGTAATTGCTTTTTCCAAAGTCAAGTTGTTAACTTCTAACAACCTTGTTTTTACTCGCATATCCTGAACACCACACACAATTTTGTCTTTTATCAGACTGTCCCTGAGCTCTCCAAACTCACATGAAGCACTTTTCATTTCAAATCGGTAACCCACTGATCAATTGACTCACCTGGAACCTGATTTCTCATGAAGAAGTTATGACGTTCTACAGTTAAATTTTTTCGAGGAGTGCAATATTCAGTAAATTTTTCAAGTATTACTTTCAATTTCTTCTTGTCGGCTTCAGATGCGAACTCAAAAGTGTTGAATTTATCAACAGCTTCCTTGCCAGCCACGTGCAAGAAACAAAGCGCACTTGACATCCTCATCTTCCTTATGATATTTCGATGCAATAAGTAAATATCAAAAGCTTGTCTGAAGTTTTTTCCAGTTTACAGATACATTACCGTCGAAATTCAACGGCGTGGCGATCTAACTTGTCCATATTCACCGATGATTACAAATTAATTTTCTAACGAAATTAATCCCCACTTCGTAACACCATGTTGAGTTTCAATGTGTATCTTTATTTAGATTGACTACCGCCAGGGGCGCTACATATGTGTTCATGGTTACAATTTCAGGTTACAAGATTACCAACATTAAAGACTAATATACAACACCCCTTACTGTTGCATTTAGGAACGGAGCAGTAGCTATTACAAACATTTGTATTTGCTATAGAGACATAAACGAAGTCAACGAGCCTTGTTTACTTATGGGATGATCGCCGCCAATTACAACCAATACCGCAATGCGTAGTACACGCGCCGCCGCCGCAGCGCTTCGATAGACTTTTTTCGCGAATAACGTTCCCCATTGCTTTAGTTTTATTAGTGGCATTTGCATTAAAAGCGTCGTTACTCATTTTTTTGGCGACAATTTTTTGCCGTTGGTGAAAGTGATTGATTGATAAGCTGGCGGGCGTCAAGCAAGGAGGTATGAATAATGTAAGGAGACAGCATGTCGCCGTGAAAACCATAGCCACTTTGAACGACAATGGTGGTCGGCGAAAGCCTCGAACCCAAAGCAAGGTCGTCGGTATTATTAAAGCCATTGTCAAAGCTATGAGCATTCCAAAACAAACAAAAACGCAGCACATCAACTAAATTACATTTCAACTCTTTATTATTCATTCTCATATTAATACAAGAGTTATTATCAATGTTTTAAGTATAATATCAGCTGTTTCGGCCGTCGATGGTAGTCGCCATATTGGTCAGCACCAACGAGAAGCAGTAGATACTGCGAAAAACTCTATGTTTTAGTAGCCGCCATATTGGTCAGCACCAACGAGAAGCAGCAAATACTGCGAAAAACTCGATCGGAGACGTTCAAAACGGCCACGTTCATTTGTACAGCCACAGATAGCGCATGCTGTCTCCTTACATTAATATGACACCGGGCCGACTTGGCTAACCTTTCCCCTCTCTGTCTAGCGTGGCGCGCGCACCATGCTAACCCGTCTCAGTATGCGCGCGCATCACATAATGTCTGCCGCTCAGTTCAAAGAAATAGTTAACCTTATTGACTGAGGAAATAAAATAAAAAAACCTTCAAAACCTTAACGTTTCTAATTAAAATATAAATTACTTTTACCCAAAGGTTTTAACATTATTTAAAAATAAACAAAAAATACCTTCTAAATCTTTAACATTTCTATTAAAAAAAAAAAAAAACATTGTTGGGGGTTTGAACCAGCGCAGAGCGAACCCTACCTTAGCAATCCCATCTGTTACCACCCTGCTACGGCGCACTGTGTACGTTGTCTGCGCGGTGGTGGGGGAAGGTTAGCAAAGTCGGCCTTTAGATTCAACCTCCTTACATTATTCATACCTCCTTGGCTGGCGGGCGTCAAGGTCAAGCGAGAGCACGGACGCCAACGTTGACAATTTACACACAGCTGGCATTAGGTAGGGCCTACCGTATTTGGTCATCTTATCGTGATATGTTATCACATAAATCAACATTTTATAAGCTGTGAATAAAGTAGTTTGTCCCACAGAGTCAGTATTTTAGCGATGATTTTAAGTAATCACGATTACGAAAGTGTTTTTTTGCCTTGTTGGTCATGGTGTGTCTAAAATTTCAGCTGTTTATAATGCCAACCTCGCCAGATGTGATGTCAATGTTTAGGAGTATAAAATTGTCTTGATTTTATTCGTACACTTCATAAATACTTTATTTTTAGGATAATATTGGGCAAGGATTGGCTTTAAAATAGTCGTGTTTTTCTCCGAAAGCAGTTTTAGAGACCGTTATTTTATCTACTTTTGTCTCCGGATGCGCGCGCATCACATAATGTCTGCCGCGCAGTTCAAAGAAATAGTTAACCCTAATTAATTTTAAAAGCGGGACATTATAATATTAGGTAAATAATATTCATTAAAGCGGACGTGAGGAAATAAAATAAAAAAAACTTCAAAACCTTAACGTTTCTATTTAAAATATAAAGGACTTTTACCAGGAAAGGAGTTTTATTAATTATTATCAGAAAATAACAAAAACACCTACAAAACCTTTAACGTTTCTATTTAAAATATAATTAATTTTACCCGGAAAGGAGTTTTATTGCTGATTATTCAAAAATAAACAAAAAAAACTTCAAAACCTTTAACGTTTCTATTTAAAATATAATGGCACAGATAATGGACTTCCAAAAAAAAAAAAAAAAAAACACATCGTCGGAGGTTTGAACCAGCGAACCCTTCTTTCACAATCCCACCCTGCTACAGCGCACTGTGAACGATGCTCGCCTATAAACGTGCGCGGTGGTGGGGGAAGGTTAGCCAAGTCGGCCTGTCTGTTTCTGTTTCTTCTAGCGGTGGTGAGAACCCTTCCGCTGGTTGATTTACTGTTGCTCGGACTTTATATTTTTCTTCCCGTTTTGGCGACGAATTTTGAAATTTCTTTGACGGAGTTGAGAGTTAAATTGGAGAGGATATCAGTTTCTGTAAGAGGATGTTGGTTGGATGTTGTTTGGTAGGGCTGAATAGAGCGAGTCGCGCCATCTGTCGTAATGAGAGGTCTGTTCGTTTGTCGTACTCTGACTGATCTAGATCAGCCAGAGTAAGTTATCGGCGTTCTTTTGTAAAATCTTACTCTAGATCAAGTTGTGATGCGCGTTCTTTTGTACCAAGTAACTTACTCTAGAGTTGCGAGAGTACGAATATGTACTCTGGGTCTATAGGTGGAGTACGTAGAGTAGAGTAAGAAAAAATGGCCGAAGAGCGGTAAATGATCGAGCTGGAATCTAGGCTAGCCTATTTGCTAACTATGGCTGAGGCGTCGCAAGATATTATCGACGCCACTTAATTTAAAATTAAAATAAAAAAAATTAAAATTAAAATTAAAATTAAAATTAGGTTAAGTTGACCATAATTATGTTCTTTTGTCATGATCTGGAGTACGTACCCGAGAAGCTCTGGATCAGGTTATGACGTTTTTACTCTGACTCTAGAAATATCCGAGTAACTCTACTTTACTCTGGAGTAAGACAAACGAACAGACCTGAGGACATACTAGTAGGAGATGCATTATGGTCTCGGGATCGTCGCAGTGGGGGCATTCAGGCGGGATATTTTGGTTGAATTTATTTTGATATGCGTTTAAGTGGCAATGGCCCATTCTGAGTCTGTTTATGGTTATAATTTCTCTTCGGGTAAGGTTTTTAAAGTCTTGAAACCAGGGTTTGGGCCTTATTTGTCTTTGTATTTGGGCATAATGCCTTCCTTTCGTCTTATTTGTTTCTGCGTATGATCCATTCTTGACGCTTATTGATTTATCCCAAGTCGGCCTAACGATTCACGCATTAGTAATCGACAATGCTGCGATCCCTCGGCGACCGCCACCTTAAGTTATCTGGTCCACACCAGGGTCCACTAGATACTTATGCTAAGCTGCTGTAAGCTGGGTCTTCTCACCTGATGTAAACAAACCGCCATCTTAGTTCCCTGCGTGTGTTTTAAAAATAATCTGGAGCGCTCCGAACACGCTCTGTAATATTATCCGTAGCAGAATGTGATATGTTTTTGTTTTGTTTTGACAGATCATGGACAGCAAAGATTGGGCATTGTGGATTATTATCAATATTATCATTGATATTAGGCCTACCTTTTGTGTTTAGAATGTAGTTACAACTCCACGATAAAAGATTGTATGTGCATAAGCCTAGGCTAGGCCCTCGTCTTTGACTTTGTGTGGTTTTTTTCATAGACAAAGGCCTAGACCTTGTAGAAGTCGTCGTAGAGCTTAGGTCTCGCGTTCTTAGGCCTAGGGCTAGGCCCTAGAAAGATTCAAGTTCAAGTTTGCCTCATGAGGTTTTGGTTTATAGGCCTACATGTGCAATAGGCCTATGGCTTGGACTCATCTTTATCTTACCAACCACATCATCAATGCTAATAGGCCTTATGCCTACCAGTATCTGGACAGTTTGCCTCGGGTCCTAATATCCATTATGCAAATGAAAATTGACATAT
Source organism: Sweltsa coloradensis (assembly GCA_024449915.1). Taxonomy (NCBI): domain Eukaryota; kingdom Metazoa; phylum Arthropoda; class Insecta; order Plecoptera; family Chloroperlidae; genus Sweltsa; species Sweltsa coloradensis. The sequence goes on from JAMZAV010012055.1 coordinate 8,790, forward strand.
GAAGTTGAAAGATATGAAAATTATTTACATCATAATGTTACCTGCCAACATAAGAATCAAAGATTATATAGGTGGTAGCCTATTTATGTATTTATTGCATTCAAATGTACAACCGACATTTGCAATTGACGTCCAGCTGCAGTCTGCTATTTGTTTACAAAATCTCTGTAAGGTCCATTGGATAATGTGTTCGCGCACTCAGTAGACACATTATCAAGTAGGCCTTGACTTAGGGAACTAAGATGGCGCTTTTTTTTTTTTGTTTTATATTATAACTCCATGGTGGAAGTACAAGCGAAGACCCACCTTACAGCCAAGCTCCCAATAACGTAGTTATTTATAATAGGATCTTTGCTCCCGGTAGTCGGATAGGGCCTAGATCATGGTGGTATATATCTTTAGGTGATTTCACTGCCAGAATTCTGTGGTCGCTTAATGCACGCAGTGCAGGCGGTCGCCGACAGAATGCGCGACGTGTCAGGTGGTAGTCACGTGACATAGAACTTACAAGATGGCCGCCTTGGGGACCAATCAGATGGCTCGAATTCGGAAATTCGAATGTTCCGCCTACGGATCTGAATGCACGGCCTTCAATAAAGTGTAAACACACCGCCATCTCTCGAGGTATTAGAGTCGATAAAGAAGTTTGGAAAAACTTCTTTATCGACTTTCTCGTCACGTGACTACCACCTGACACGTCGCGATCCTGGCGGATTCCATCCGAACTGCGTGCATTAAGCGACCACAAAAATAGCATTGCTGGATACGCAAGTGAAATCACCTAAAGATATATACCACCATGGCCTAGATGGATGACAGTGGACGGTGTACTTCCTTACCGACTGCTGCAGCGGCCCCCGTTGCTACCACCCAAGGCGGCCCGGAATGGTAGTGCCGTGTTGGCAGGATGGTAGCGGGCTAACCTTTTAATCGAAGGTTCGATGGTTCAAATCTCCGTCAAAGCGATTTTTTTTTTATATTCTATTCTTATGTTTTTCTATTAAAACAACAGAATAGTAACAATAACAATTAATGAAACTCCTTTTCGGGGGAAAATCCTTCATATTTTAAATAGAAACGTTAAAGGTATTGTAGGTTTTTTGGTTCACAAAATAATAATTAGTATTAATAAAACTCCTTTTCAGATGAAAGTCCTTCATATTTTACATAAAAAGAGGTTCTGTAGGTTTTTTTGGGTAATGAATGGCAAATGTTTTTACAAAAAAATGCAAATAATAATAATAAAATAATAAAAATTAAAAAATTAATAAATCTCCTTTGCGGATGAAAGTCCTTTATAAATTAAATAGAAACGTCAAAGGTTTTGTTGGTTTTTTGGTTTATGAATGGCAAAATAATATTTAATATTTCGGGTGAAAGTCCTTTATATTTTAAATAGGAACGTTATAGGATTTCTAGGTTACATTTGTTTTGGATGATGAAAATTTAAAATATAAAACTCCGTATAAATTTCCTTTATATTAATTGATAGAAACGTTAAAGGTTTTGTAGTTTTTTTTTTACGTCCTGCTTTAATGTATATTTACCTACTAAAATTTTAATGAAATCATAATAAAACACAGCAAACAAGTTACCTTGTTAAACCCACGCGCCTAACCGCGTGACGCGCCAACTACCTTTATCATAGACATCCTATATAATTGGCTAGACCAGCAGTCGGTGGTCCACTTCCGGTACAATTAGAAGCCATCTTAAAATGACAGTTTACATGTTAATCAAATGGGAGCGATTTTGTGGCCAAATAGTTCTCAAAATTGCCGCCAGGTTGACAGGTAAGCATACTAGCCTTTAACACCAAATGATTACTAAATTCCCTTATGCAATCACTTCGTATTGTTTCTTTTGTTTAATACCATGCTGCACAAGCTAAAACCATATCAAACAATCCAGTAAATACTTTATTGCATTAAAAAAGCATAAATTAAAACACCAAATCGCCATCTTGAAATGGGCCGGTTGAGTCTTCAATTTGCTACGCTCGCGCCTGTGCGGAGGTATAGGAGACTGCTAATCTAGCCTACTATAGGGGTTTAATATCAATGACCTTTATCGACTCCAAGTGTAATCCATCTAGGCCTAAAGGCCCATTCACAATCAATTAGCGCACAGGAATTAGCGCACGAAAATTACGAAAATTAAGATGGTCGTTCACAATGAAATTATGAAAATTATACAATGCATTTTACCTGCATTTCCCGCTTAAATTGGATATCTGTTTGATTGTTGAATTACATATTATTTATAATAATATATTTCAAAATGGACAATATAGACGAGATTTTGGGCTACTTAGCACTTGTGATAGGTTACACTTGGTATTGGGGTATTGTGCGCATGCGCGAACTTGGGAAAATTACTCAAATTAACGAAAAGTTGAAGTTGGTTCAACTTTCACGCCACGCACGCTACGCACGCTTGGCGGTAATTGGATGTGAACAGTCTTATGGGAATTCAATATGGCCAACTTGTTAATTTCTATAATTTACGTGCGCTAAGTGATTGTGAATGGGCGGGTAGATCTACTGTGAGCCTCAATAAACTGGGTCCCAGTGACGCTAATGATAAACTGGGCTTCAACTTTTCATTTTGTGGGTTTCTGTAAAGTGGGACTCAATTAAAATTAAAAGTTTAATCCGAAATAACCATCCGAGGATTGTGGTACTCTAAAATATAATGAGCCACGGCAGCAACCACTTTCGTAAACTGGTACTTAGTTTTCTGGTAACTCAGTTAGTCAACGTTTTCCGAACAGAGAGTAAGAGAAAGCAGAGTGTGTAGAGTTGGTCCCAAAAACTCGTGTGGTAGTAGTTCCAGCGCATGCCGCATGATGAACCGCCTTTACCGACCCCCTGATTTGCTGCAACAGATCCTACAGCTAAGCAATTCCGGTTGCTGATGAGACTTTGCAGGGGTGAAAAGTAACCATATTCTTATAATAATCTGATTATTAATACGAGACGCTCTATTAGTCAATGGTACTAGCATTGTACTAGGCACGGGTTCTTTCAAGGGGATGCAAAGTTTATGCACCACCAATAAGATGATGATTTTAATAATATATTGATAAAATTAATTCCAAAACTAACATTACTGCACATTACACTGTACACATTACAGTACTTTATTCTAATCTCATGTTTCAATCATTATTTACATTTGAACTATTAAAACAAACTATGTGCTTGATTTTGAAGTCCCTCTTCAAGCACAAAAAAAGAAAAACATGATATTATGATCATTGGTCATTGGCATTGCTCCACCATATTATCATCGATGATATTATTCATAACCCTATATTGATTGATTGAAATAATAACTCAATCTATTTCTAAGCATGAAATAGGTTAACACCAATCCACAGGCTAATAAAACATAACCGGTACTTTACTTTAAGTTTACTACAGTTTTATAATATACTAATTAATTATAGGCCTATGTATTTTATCTGTGGTCGATCCATTACTTGAAGGTAGAGTGAATTATATTTTACTTATCTTGAAAGTAAGATATCCCACACGTACAAAAATTTTGTAAAGGGACAACTAAACCTCAATCAAAAGCATTGAGATCTAAAAGACGGGGTCAAGCTTTATGTACACTTCTACATTTTCGCAGAAAAGAAATCTTTTCAAAATTTTATTTGCAACTAGGTACTGTTAAAATGTAAAAGTACGTGCAATTTATTTTGTCTAGAATAAAATGGATGTATTCACTAAGCACAGTAAATTTATGTATTATGAGTAAGAAAATGTAGAAGGGTACATAATTTTGCTGGAGACTTTCGAAATCTCTGAACTTAGAACTGCCACGTTTTTGAGCGCAATCAAAAATTATTTCTCATGAAAATCACAATTTTAAGATTTTTTTCGATTTTTAAATGTTTCTTCGACTTGACATCTACATACTTTATAATCCTGTCAAATAAGATCGTATATTGACGCTTGGAGGAAAAAATTGCGATGTCGCTGATTTTTTGCAGAGATCTTCCTTATATAATACTCATCAACATACTAAAACTCCCCTACAATCGGACTGGAGCTTCAGTCGCCATATTGGAAAATGGCGGCCAAAGGGTGTTTGTTATCGAATATCTCCAAATTGGTTTGAGATAGACAAAATATCTCAATAGTAAAAATATTCCCCATTTAATTCCCTACAAAACAGGTGTCTTCTATAGTTTTGGTAGGGGCAACGGTTACGTCACAAATTCGTGGTTTAAATGTTGCTCATTGGAGTACCAGCTTATTTCCAAATTTTCACGCCCAGCATCAAACAATGCCCGGTAAATCCGTAAGAAATCGATTTAAATACAAAAGGACTTTTGTACGGGGTTTATGAAAGCTTCAATTAGTATTTTAAAAAATCATGTCTGCGAAATCGAATTTGCATTTACCCGGAATTTGGGTTTTCCATTGTTGGCATTTCCTCAAAAATGCCCTTTTTGACTGTCCATTATTAAGCACTTCATAGCATTGGAGGAAAAATTCTTTCTACGCACATTGAAATGACTCAAATAATGATCCGATTACAATCAAAGTTTAAATCCAATATGGCTGCTAATTTCTAATATCCACAACATCAAAGTGAATTATGTAACAAAAAGAGTGTAAAAACAGCACGAAAACAGTATTCATATTGTGAATATTAGGAATTAGCAGCCATATTGGATTTAAACTTTGGTTGTAATCGGATAATTATTTAAGTCATTTCAATGTGCGTAGAAAGAATTTTTCCTCCAATGCTATTTAGTGCTTAATTATGGACAGTAAAATATGGCATTTTTTAGGAAATGCCAACAATGGGAAAACCCAAATTCCGGGTAAATGCAAAATCCAATTTCGCAGAACTGATTTTTTAAAATACTAATGGAAGCTTTCATGAACCCCGTACAAAAGTCCTTTTGTATATTAATCGATTTCTTACGGATTTACCGGGCATTGTTTGATGCCGGGCGTGAAAATTTGGAAATTAGCTGGTACTCCAATAAGCAACATATAAACCACGATTTTGTGACGTAACCGTTGTCCCTACCAAAACTATAAAAGATACCTGTTTTGTAAAGAATTAAATGGGGAATATTTCTGCCATTGAGATATTTTGTCTATCTCAAACAAATTTGGAGATATTCGATAACAAACACTTTTTGGCCGCCATTTTCCAATATGACGGCCGAAGCTCCAGTCCGATTGTAGGGGAGTTTTAGTATGTTGATAAGTATCATTTAAGGAAGGTCTCTGCAAAAATTCAGCGACATCGCAATTTTTTCCTCCAAAAATTCTTATTTGACAGGATTATTATTCGATTGTAATGATTTTTTTTCACAGAACCATAATTTTATGAATTAAGATATTCGTATGAAATTTGAGTGTAATCGAAAAATTATTTCTGATGAAAATCGAAATTTTACGTGTTTTTTATTTTTTAAAACAATTCTTTGACTTATAACACCTACATGCTTTATCCGATTGTAATGATTTTTTCACAGAACCTTAATTTGACGAATTAATATATTCGTGTGAAATTTGAGCACAATCGAATAATTATTTCTTATGAAATTCGAAATTTTACGATTTTTTTCTTTTTTTAAATTACGATTAATTAAAAAAATTACAAATTTAAGTTAATTCTTTATTTAATTTAATTTAATTTAAAAAAATCTTCAACTTAGTAATGGTTTTTTCACAGAACAACAGAAAATCCGCATAACACGTGGCAGCTCAATGCATTAATTACGCTCATCCAACATCGCGGCGGGACTTAAGCGTTTTCCTAGCGAGATCCCACACATAACAAAAACTTGTAAAATTACAGCCAAACTTTGCACACTCAAAAGAAATTAGACCTAAAAAAGGGGTCAAGCTCGTCTACTTTCCACATTTGCGCATTTTTTAATGGATGAGCGTAGCGAGCGAAGCGAAGATTCCATTTCTTTACACTGTAGAAAAAATACGAATATGTTTTTTTTTATTTTTTTCTCTTTTTGTATTATTTGTTTTTGTTAACACGTTTCCGGCTAAACCGATACTCCAATTACGATGTAATTTTATGGAGGCCTTCGAAATCTTTGAACTTAGAACTGCCACGTTTTTGAGCGAAATATAAAATTTTTTTCTCAATAAAATCGCCATTTTACGTTTTTTTTCGATTTTTAAAAATTTCTTCGACTTATAACAACTACATTTTTTATTCGATTGTAATGATTTTTTTCACAGAACCTTAATTTTATGAATAAATATATTTGGGGGGAAATTTGAGCGCAATCGAAAAAATATTTCTCATGAAAATCGCAATTTTACGCTTTTTTCGTTTAAAAAACATACGCTCATCCAACAACGCGCCTGAAAAAGCGTTTGCGAAGTTCCTATAGTTCATAAACGCATGTGTCCCGTAACAGCATCCTTAAAAAAGCTTGGCAAAATAGAATTCGCATGAATTACGTTTAAATTTAATTAAAAAAAAAGAACTTGGATCAACTATTACGTTTAAATTAAAAATTGCCAAATTCTATTTTGCCAAGTTTTCAAGGATGCTGTTAAGGGACACTGTACGTTTCTGAATTAAGAATGCGCAAATGTGGAAGAGTAGACGAGCTTGGGCCCCTTTTTAGATCTCATTTTTTTTGGGGTGTGTAAGGTGTCAGCTGTATTTTTTTAAGTTTGTGGTATGTGTGGGTACAGTATACTGTACATTTCAAAAGATAGGGATAGAATCAAATCCCTAAAAAATGATCTTCATAATTTATATTCATACTTTTACTAATAAAACAATACAAATAAAAATTGTAAACCCCGTTTCAAAAGTTACTTACCCGCTTAAAAATATATTTCAAATTTTCGAGCTAGGTCCACCGGTAAAAATTTCCATAAGGAATAAAAATATTGGCCATTTTCGATGTACTCGACGGCTTTTCTGAAATCCGCTAAATTTTGTTTTGTAATTTGTGCACGTGGTTCGGTCAAAATAGTTGATTACCACAAGAAGGGTTGTGATTTTTAGGTGCATATTTTTGCGTGTTTGAGTGTGGGGCCTATATATTTTGTGCACATTTTCAAGACACGATGTTATAAAGGGACATTTTTTTAGATTGGTATGTCGATGCCTTGTATCTATCTGGAGCAAAAAATAAACATGTTAAAGACGTTTTCGGAAATTCCCCCAAACGCCAATTTTAGAAAATTTCATATCAAAAAAAACCTGAAAACTCGTGTAAAATCACAGTTACAAGATTATAATGAATAATAATTTTTTAAAGGTCCATTTAAGGTGTAGTGTGTGAAAAGGCTTAATTAAATATCAAAACTTTATTTCGATGCCTAATTTTCTAAAACTTTATTTCAAAAGTACGTACATCAAAAATTGGAATGATGTACCCTGTAGGTAAGTGGAAGAGGAAGAGGAGGAGTAACTACTAACTCCGCAAAGTGTTTTTGAACATGTTTTAACCCATTTTTTCACACAAAAGGAATGTTTTTATCCCCGAACCAAATTTGTTAAGTGTGTTTCAGATATCTAAATCCTCCCGATTGTGACAGTTTCCAATTTCATATCACTTTTCATGCTGGGTGACTCCTCGAAATCGCCCCAACTCGGTTGATGTACAAGGTCCCGGAGCTCACCGCGGCTTGGCTGCGACACCCTAACGGGACCTAGATAACGATAGATTTCGAAACGATAACTACTTGACTTTAGATTTATTTCTGTAGCGACTATTTTCAAGATATTTCATCTCTTGGCATTTTGGTCTGATTTGTACATGATAATTGGATGAGCGTAGCGAGCGAAGCGATGATTCATTTAATTTCACTGGAGAAAAAACCCGGAATTTTTTCCCCTTTTTTTCTGTTTGTTTTTTTGGTGTTTGTTAACCGATTCCGGCTAAACCGATACTCCAATTGCGATTAAATTTTGTGGAGGCCTCGAAATCTCTGAACTTAGAACTGCCGCCGTTCTTGAGCGCTTTCGAAAAATTATTTCTCATAAAAATCGCAATTTTACGCTTTTTTTCGATTGTAAAAAAACTCTTCGACTTGCTTTATTCGATTGTAAGTGGTGTGTAATGTAATGTGCGCCCCTGATCCTAAACGTCGTTGTCGTAAAAATTAAAAAACAATATTACCAAGCGTGTCTCGCAGGCCATAGCAAGGGAAAACGATATTCATTTAAATACCATCTGCATAACACATGGCAGCTCAATGCACCAATTACGCACATCCAAAAACGCGCCTGAAAAAGCTTTTGCGAAGCTTCATAGTTTATCCACATAGATAATAGAGTATTGTATGAATCTTAAATGGTCATTTATAGCATCGTGTCTTGAAACTGTGCACAACACAAACATACACTCAAATATGCTTTCGAAATCAACACATTCTTGTAATCAGCATATTTTGACCCGAACGACTGGCCCAAATCACAAAAATAAAATAAAGTGAATTTACAGAAAAGGTTGGTTTCAGAATAGGGCAATGAACGTCAATATTGTTTTGATCAAAATTCTCGAAGGTCACGGGGCATAAAGATCGTCCCATGTTGTTTCTAATGGGAGATTTTGTCTGATGGGACCTATAAAAAAAATAGCCGGAAATCACCCAATTTGACAATTTTTTTTGGTCATGGTGGACCCCAAAAATTTTCAGAACTCGAAATTCATGACTAGTTAGCCTGGATGAAATATGTTTTTTCAGTTTAGCGGGTGAAATCCCCTTTAGGCCTAATCGGGGATAACAATAATAAGAATATACATCTGCTAGGGATATGTTACACCAGCCTTCCCCCCTCTCCTCTGTGCTGGAAATTGCTCGTTTTTCCCCTTAGAAAATGACAAATTTAAATTCAAATCGCTCTCACACAACTAGATGCCTGTTTGGGCGCCGCATCCAAGCCGCGGTGCGCTAACACACTCAGGCGCATACATTCAAGTTGATGGCGATTACGAGGTGTCAACCGTCAACCCCAAAAAAAAAGTACTTTTTGATACAGGATTGTGTAGACTGTAGATGATTTCTTTATTTTAGGATTTTGAATAGCGTCTTCGAGACTCGTCCGTTGACATTTAAATATCTGCGTTATGTTCATATTATTTTATGGTGCAATTACAATTAAAAATTTTCTTTAATGTTTGTCCCTTGCATAGGAAATTTGGATCTCTGAATAACTGTATAAGGTGTAGTCGAGAGGCTCATACGCGTCATTGCGTACATATGCGCAATTTTCCTGCCGATAAAGACGGGGTTTTATCTATTGTAGATTTATGGTCTTAAGTCTTGTCTGAAACAAAAATGAATGCGGGGGGGGGACAAGGGTATGACAGTTTTAGTGCATGGGAAACCAACAACAGCTGCCTACAGCTCATCACCACACAGTGGCGTGCAGAGTTTATTAAAACTATTATATAAGATATCACAAAATAGTAAACAACACCAATTTTTTATGAGCTACCTTATTTTTGAATCAGGAATCATTTTATCTATAATAGTACCGGTATATTTATTGGATGAGCAAAGCGAAGACTTCAATTTCACTGACCCCCAAAAAAATTAAGCTAGTTTTTTTTGTTTGTTTGCTTGTTTTTTTTATGTTTTTTTCTGTTTGTTCGCTCTCTACCGGGCAAACGGCTTATGCGATCTTGATGAAAATTGGAGGGGACATTCCTTTCTCTGAACTTAGACCTGCCACGTTTTTGGGTACAATCGAAGAAAAAGTTTCTCACGAATATCGTACTTTTACGATTTTTTTCGATTTTTAATGCGATATTTTCGTGACATTGGGCCGATTCTGACCAAATGGGGGGGCCTACAAGGTTCATATTTCCAGGGACATTAAGGTAATGGTGATGTATTGCTTTTTTAAGTTAGCCAGAATCCATAGAATAAAGGTTTTAATATGAGTTTTTTAGGTTTTTAATGACAAATTATCAAGTAACAATAGAAACTGACAACAATCACCACAATGCGTTCAAAAGGCACTTGATAAGTAAATAGATCCCACGCAAACTAAAAACTTTCAAAAAGCTCATCCATCATGCGACGCATTTTTGCCGGTGCTCAGGTTTTAATGGGGTGGGAGAGTGGGGCGTGGGGAGTTTGGGGTTACAATCGTCAATACTACTCTTAATAATTAAGATAGGGCGCCACTTTGTTTTGTCATCGTCCCCGTCTGCAGGCGTTATCAAACAAAAAACAATATAAGCCTGGGGTCCGGGAAATAAGATAACAGAGGGGCAACCCAGCAAGATGTGCTTGTGAAATACATAGAAATTAATATAATAAAGCATACACCCAAATTTAAAACCAGAAATATATAACAATAGGTTAGAAATCGTGAACAAAAGATCTCCAAGTTCAAACATCAAAAGATTCACAAGGTCTCATCTGCCTGCCCAAACAAGTAGCATAATCACGCTTGGCTATATCAAAACCAAAAGTACCAAGTTAGCCTAATTACATAAACAATAATATACAGTTAGGTTAAGTTTAAACTTATAGACCCCTCAAACACAGTCAGGGAAATTACTCCACAAAATTATTCGGCCCCTCTCAAGCCGGGGCGTGGAAACCACGTACAACTTTAGTAGTTCTTGTACACAACAGATCGGGCTCACTGCCGGCCTACGCGGGGTAAAGAACAGTTCTTCACGAAAGTTTGTACAGTAAGTTACTTACAAATCGTCCGGTAAATATTAAACACGTTACCAGAAGTCCTCACAGAGTCGGTTGCAAGGTACCAATCTCGATCCGGCTGGAAGAGGTCGCGGGAGCGATGGGTTACACGGTGCACTGTCATATCGTCCCGGGTCTCCACAAGGTCCCACTTTGGTTGCGAAACAATTAAAGACTCCAACGTCCAAACGTTCTAGTCGAGGGGTATGGATTCGCACGCGCGACACATTCACACTTCCCAAAAGTTTCAGGTCTCACAGATAGAGGCTCAACACTAACAAGTTTTAAAAAACAAATAACATGGCCTATCCTGCATACAGCAGTCCCCACACGGAGATCCACCCTAGACAACAGCCTGACCACAGTGACTCGCATACTTACAGTGTCCTCCCTTTACCAGCAAAACCGCATTGATGACTTCACTAGGTACTTTTAGAATATAGATAACAGTATTATTATGGTATGACTATTGAAATAAACAGTACAGAATAAAACACAGAATACAGTCAAGTTACATGTTTTAAAGGTCAGAGAAGTTGATATGAGATGGTTCATGGGCGAGGATGAGAAGAGGAGAGAAAAGAGAGATAAGGTAGAATGGTCTGGGTAGGTGTGCATCTGTGGCTTGCGCGCGTGGGCTGGTAATTGCTGTTGATTGTGATGAAAAGTGATTCATGGACTGTTACAATCAACGCGACGGACTTGAGCGTTTCCTAGTATATACATATACGTTACGTGCATCTTTATTTTCTGCTACCATCCTGGCGTCCATATTGAATTCAAATCCTTTCTGAATCTCGTTGGCATACCTTATCGGAACTGCTGATCCCGTGAAGTGAAATCCCGTGACATTGCTAAAAATCTAAGATTGCTCACAGATAAAATTGCCAGTTTCGACTTGCCGTTGGTAGAAAAAGTGAATTTTGTAATTTGAAATCAGTCGAGAACAATAGGTCATGATGCATAAATAACATTGCTAATGTTTTTTTTTTGCCCCCGTGGTAGGGTTTTTTAAAAACCAAAACAGTTTAATTTT
>JAMZAV010012056.1:0-17646 GCA_024449915.1 Sweltsa coloradensis
CCCAGGGGTTTTAATAGATGGCCAGTTGAAGAGTAGAGAAGTGATAAGAAAGGGAGAACAGTTCAGAGAACTTTATTGCAGCAGTGCAAGACTGCACTCAAAGCAGTGCAGGGATACGGAGAACTGAATGGTTGCCCATTACGGGCGAGAGAGATAACAGAGAGCGACCTTTCAGAACGACAGACCGTCGTGAACTAACCTAGAGAAAATGATATGCGAGTTCAAACGGAAAGAAAAACAGAAAACGAACGTGATTGGCTGACCAAATACATGACAAACCGGGCAAAAAGCACTCGAGTAAAAACAAATGAAAAGATGAAAATACAAATACAATAAAAATAAGCACTAAACAAAGCGACGAAAATACCAAAATAATCGGCGCGAACAACAATTAAATATAAAACTCCGTAAAAAGTCCTTTATATTAATTGATAGAAACTTTAAAAGGGTTTTGTAGGGTTTTTTTAACGTCCGCTTTAATGTATATTTACCTAATATAATTAATAAATCATAATAAAACACAGCAAACAAGTTACCTTGTTAAACCACGCCGCCTAACCGCGTGACGCGCCAACTACCATTATCGACTCCAAGTGTAATCCATCTAGGCCTAAGTCGACACTACTTGATGGGCTACAGTGTACTTCCTTACCGACTGCTGCGGCGCCCCCGTACGTGTTTATAAGCGACATACGATCACAGTGCGGTGAGGCAGAGTGGTAGAGGATTCAACTTCTGTGCTAGGATTCCTTGGTTAAAATCTCTGTCGATATATTTTTCCTACATTCTATTCTTTGGGTCTATTGCGCCGCCTGTGATGTAAGTTTAAAAGTTGTATTTGATGTTTCTTCTTTTCTTCTATAAGTATTTTTCTGTAAAAAAAAATAAAAATATGATATTATAATATAGGAAAAAATGATATTGAGAAATGTTTTTTGGATTTTATTCGAATAAGGCCTAAGGACGCGTCAATCGTTAGGTCATAATGCGCCACTTTAGTCTAGGGGATAAGGGGAAGAGGGGCCCATGCGGTGCAGATCCAGCCATGGGTTTAGGGGAAGGAAAGAGGGGTTCTCATGTCGCGGTCGGTATCGATTTTGTCATCGTTTGTGTTGTCATTGTCGTCATCCCAGACGACGGCCACCAGAGCTCGCCTCTAGTTTCAGGGAGTAACACGAAGCCATGCTCTAGGATAATTCTACCCTGGGCCCAGCTCAGACGGGGTTGTGTATCAGTACAAAATATGGAATTTACCTTTCGTTGTTTGACAGTCAGTCTGTCGTCGCAGATATGGCTGGATAGGCAACAACTGGCTGAGTAGGCAACAACTGGCTGGATAGGCAACAACTGTCAGGATAGGCAACAACTGTCTGGATAGGCAACAACTGGCTGGATAGGCAACAAGTGGCTGGATAGGCAACAACTGGCTGGATAGGCAACAACTGTCTGGATAGGCAACAAGTAACTGGATAGGCAACAAGTAACTGGATAGGCAACAAGTGGCTGGATAGGCAACAAGTAACTGGATAGGCAACAAGTGGCTGGATAGGCAACAAGTGGTGGATAGGCAACCACTGACTGGATAGGCAACAAGTGGCTGGATAGGCAACAAAATCTGGAAGGGGCCAAATTTCGACAATTGGAAAACACAAAGGGGGGAAAACCCTCGGGTCAACATTATTTAAAAATGAATATGGAAAAGGCGGTAGCAGCGGTAGGCACAAGCTGGAGATCACACCACTGGGGAAAAAAATCGGAATGGTATGGTGGAACCAACGATGGCAAACCGGGTACCAATGCGGGTGGAATTTTTTGGAGGCCTTCGGGAAAACACTGAAATTAGGAACTTGCCGGTGGCAAAAACGGAATGGAACAATCTTATAAAACTGAATTTTAGGAAATTTTTGATAAAAATTTCTTAGGCAAAATCTGATATCCCATGATGGGTGGCAACAAACCTTTATAAAAATTTAGACAAATCTTGGTGAAATTGGAAGGGGCCCATCGAAAAAATTTCTATAGAAATTGAAAAACGGTCTTTTTAAAACCAATTCTTTGGAAAATTATACAACCAATGCTTTACCCATGCTAAGGACAACAAGGAACCAATTTCATGGAATTAATATACCGTGGTTAAATTTTCGCGATGGAAAATACTTAGGAAAACAATTTAAAATTTTTGTTTTTAAATTGGGAATTTTTAAAAAAATTAAAGGATATTTAATTTTAAATTTAAAAAAAAAATACTTCGACTAAGAAGATTTTTTCACAGAAAAAAAAAATGTTTTTTTTTTTTCCTGGGTTAACACCAAATTCCGCTAAAACCCAACCCGGGGCTTGCGTTTTATAGGTTCAAACCGATTAGAAAAAGGCACACTTTTACCCGGGAATTTTTCCTATTGAAAACGCTTTGATATTTTCGAAAAAAGAATTTGATTTTGTTTTTGTTTTTGGATTTTTTTTGAATTTTGAAATGTTTTGATTTTTAGGAAGAAAATTTTTTCTATAAAAAATTAAGTTTTTTCTTTTTTATTTGGGGTTTGATTATTTAGATTTTGTTATTTTGAATTACTACGGGTAAAGGCGCACGAAATTATTTCCTATGGGGAAATTAAAAATCGATTTTTTTTTTTTTTTTTTTTATTGTATTTTTTTTATTTTAAAATTCTTCGGCTAAACCGAACCGAAATTCGCGTAAAACATGGAGGTCTTCAAATTCCCCTAACAAACGCCAACGTTTTTGAAACCAATGAAAATATTTTCCGTGAAATCCATTTTACGGGTTTTTTTCGGAATTTTTAAATTTTCTTTGATTAAAATTTCAAAAGTTTTGATTGGGGAAAGATTCAAAACCTTTATTTAATAATTTGAAAATTTTTTTAATTTATTGAAAAAATATTGGGCGTTACAAAAAACCATTTTTACGGAAATAATTCACGGTTTTTTCTTTTTTTTAAATTTTTTTCAACAATTATCACCTACATGCTTTATCCTATTGTAATGGTTTTTTCACAGAACCTTAATTTTATGAATTAATATATTCGTGTAAAATTTTTGCGCAATCGAATAATTATTTCTTATGAAAATTTCAATATTACGATTTTTTCCTTTAAGATTAATTTAAAAAATTTAAAATTAAGTTTTTTTTAAATTTAATTTAATTTAAAAAAATATTCAACGAAGTAATGATTTTTTCACAGAACAAAAGAAAATCCGCTCAACACATGGTAGCTCAATGCACCAATTACGCTCATCCAACAACGCGGCGGGACTTAAGCGTTTTCCAAGTTTAAAGATTTCTGTTTGGTAACGTCTCATATATGCACTGAGGCTATTCACTATTCGCTATCTTCTCTAGCCTAAGAGATATGAGGAGGAAAGTCCTATGCTTGTCAGAACCAACCACGGGTAGGGTGACTAAGGGTGTTTCTTACGTTGCGATCGTCATTGTCTCTGTCATCGTTCATTTTTTGGGGTCGTCATCGTCAGAGCGGTCATCAAGGGAAGGGGGAGAGAGGTCCCCCACGCGACGACTGCCAGAGCTCACCTCTAGTTTTAGGGAGTACTACCCTACTTACTAGCTGATGATTGCGAGATGACTATGCATCTATATTTGAGTAGCAGAGCCATGCTCCGGGCCAGATTCTACCCCGGGCCCAGACGAGGGTTCTACTGCTACAGAGTTGTACTTGACTTGGCCTGTTAAGACAGAAAGAAACATCGTTAATAACATCAAATATTTCTGTGAATACAATGCATTAACATTCTTTGATCAAAACATTAATTATCCCATACATAATATATTGGGGAGCGAAGCGCCCCTCTAGGCCTAGCTGTTCTGACGATAATGACGACACAAAACGAACAAGACCTCAGATTGCCAAGCGTTATTTTGTAATTTCTCTATCAACAAGATGATACAGAATGTTTTTGGTGAGGAAGCGGGGCTAGCATCTCCCAAACTTATATAAATAAATAGCTGGCACCTCCACCAAACACGACAATTCATTGCACGAACAGAAAGTTTTGTGTTTATTTGGTTAAGGGCGTACGTCATAATACGCCACCTCTATACTAGGGGATGAGGGAGGAAAGTCCTAAGCTGATCAGAACCAGCCACAAACAGAGGGAGGGAAGAGGGGAGATTCCTCACGTCGACTGCCGGAGCTCGCCCCTTGTTTCAGAGTATTTTGTATCTTATTTATATTCATATACACATTTAGATTAATATTGTTCGTAACTTACATGATTTTATTATATTTCGTAAATAATTGGCAAATAAAAAATATTGTGATATTATAATTGTTTTTTTTTAGAAAGGAATTCAATCTATCTACTTAAACTTATATAGGTTTCGAATCCCTGTTCGCTCGACTGACTGACACCACTTGTGCGACATTTAGCGCAATCACTGCAGCGGAGATGTTGGTCTTGTGGTTAGCGTCTCTGCTTCCAAAGCAGAAGGTCCAGGGTTCGATACGCGCTATGGGCAGAAGTTTTTAACTCTGCAATTGGACTTAAGTCATCAATTCTTGGGTTAGGAATTTGACAAGGATGACTTTAGAGTCGTCCTAGCAACGATTCACACACACGAGACAAAGTTGTTCTGAATCGGCTTTGTTGATTCTGGCGTTGATCCGCGGGTGTTCGCACTGTCCATTCAGCTGATTGCTATATTTCCTATTAAAAAATATCGATCTTTGGTTGGTTATCGCTCACTCGTCGATTGTGTCGGGGCCTACACGGTTGGCTTGGTCGCTTTGGTTTTGGTTTAGAATTTTGTCAAGCTCAAAATCAACAATCACGTGAATATCTGAAGCTTATTTACAAAAAACATTGATTAACTAGTTGTGGATAAATCCGCTCTTGACAAATGCGCACAGTTTGTCAAACGTCGGATGCTTTCTGGCCAAGCAAATATAGCCCTAGTTTACTTATTTGGATAAAGGGTGCGTCAACCGTTGGGTCTAATGCGCCACTCTAGCCTAGGGGATATGGGGAGGAGGGTCCCATGCTGGTCAGAACCAGCCACGGGTAGGGGAGGAAAGAGGGGTTCTCATCCCTCTTAGTCTTAGGCGCCAACCAGGAATGTAGCAGACTCAGGATCAAAACTTATCCGATTTTTTTAAGTTTCTTGCTCTTAATCTGATAATATTATCAAGTCCACCATCCTAAGTGTTTTCCCACTAACCAAGTAAACACAAATTTTAAACACTCTTGATCTGGGAGCTAGGCCAGGGTCGTTGACCTTGCATTGCAACACTATAGGTAGGCTTTAGACAGGAATGCGTGAATTTTGTCACAAGAGTAGGCTATGGTCTTGCAGAGGTGATGAATACTTTTGCATTTTTCAGATTTCAGTTTTTTTTGTAAGACAATGCTCTTAGTAAGGTTGTGTTGTATACCATGGAATAATAATATGTTGACATGTAATAATAGCTGAAAATGCCAAATAAAGTGAAATGAATTGAATCACTCCTATCACTGACACTTTGACCTCTGAGCTGTTCTCCTCACGCCACCCAGGGTCTTTCAACTTGAGAGAACTTTCCATCTGAGTCTACTCGGCGAGTGTGGATTGGCCTAATTAGGCTGGCCGTGTGTTAGGTGTTTGCTATTGGAATACGGACATCTTGTTTGCCTCTTGCTTCTAAGTCCACTGACGTGGTGTTGCTCCCGGCTGGTTGTATAAAGCGACGACCATATCTAACTCATCATTCTCAGCCCAGAGCTTCGACGTCTCATATTATATTATCTCTCTGTCAACATGTACAAGTCAGTCGCCGTGCTTATAATATCAGGACTTCAAATCGTCCGTAAGTAACTCTGACTTTAATGCAATTCAGAAGTGACAAAATCCATCCCTTACTGGGGTACGAACCTAGGTCTTCCACATTCCAGGAAGGCGCCTTAGCCAACTAGACCACCGAGACGGTAACTTATTAACTTTGTGCTAGTTCGAACTCCAGTCTGGATGGATTTTTTAACTTCTGAACTGTATTAAATATAAACAATTCCGACTACAGAAGATCAACCTTATCGAGAAATCTAATATTATTTATTAATTTTACATGTCTCTAAATTGGTAACGTAAACTCATCTCTCTTCAACATCGTCAATATTTGTGTTGTGTTGAAGTTTTATTATTTTTAGGAACACATACATTTCTGTTCAATGTAATAATATATAAATTTTTAAATCATATTATACAGTAGAATATTAATGTCTCAGAATGACAAGTTTATCAGCACAGGTCCACTGCAAGAACATGTTGCTGTTCTGTAATGTTGTTGCACAAAACTGTCTCATGTTGAGACGTCCGTTTGGGAAACCCGACACCCGGGCTCAAACCCCGTTCCCCGCCCCCCGTTATTGTAGCTCTAGAATTGTGTAAATTGAATGCCTAGAAATAAGCCCTTGCTGTATCTGCACAAGGTAATTTTTTTTTAAGCAATGTATCGGTGGTCTGTGCAATGGCATCTGATTCTATGCAGTGCCCTACCATGTATTCAGAACTCATAATAATTGATACATTTTACAATTTGGGTTTTAGACGTAGGATCGGTTGGGCAGTGTTTATATGTCCGCCCGGCCAGTGGGGGACCCTGGTTGGTAACTAAAACCATGTCTACCATCACAAAAATTAAAACAGATCTAAAATCACATATTCTTTCTAAAACCTTTTGACTTCTAAAATATGTTAACTATTTGTTATTTTGAATGTAATTTTTAGGTTTCACAAACTAACTTTATGTGTCAGGCAACAATGGTATTTCTTTTTTGTGTGTTCATTTTGGGTATGTTTTCGGTTCTCTGTATGTCACCTTCCTATTATAATGTTTTATATGTATGTTACATCCCATAGTTAAGTCATGTTCTGGATTTGTGTTTTTTTTTTTTTATCAAAAAACTTATTAAATTTTGTTTTGCAGCCTATGTAATAGTGAAAAATATAAAGTGAAGAAAGTGAGGACAAACATCTGTCTCACAACCTCTGATGTCTTTCTCCAGGTTCGCGTCCTTCAACTCAACTCAGGCCAGAACAGGTGCGTGTTACCCAGGCCGCCCAGTCTGTCTCATTCACCTGCTCAGCTGACGTGGCCCTCGCCGGGTGTCAGGTCAAGTGGTGGGACCATCGTAACAAGGCAGGTCCGCTGCTGGAGCTGAGCCGGGGGTTTCAGTCCCAGGCCGACCATACCCACCTGGACAGCAAGCTAACCAACTACAGCTACAGCGGCCAGGGTCTGGGGACCGGGGACTGCGGGTCTCGCTGCAAGTGGCAAACCGTAAGGAATGGATGGTCGCCTGTCGCGTCCGAACTGAGAGCGGAGGCTGGAAGTACGCCTGGGCCGACTTGAATGCTGACGGTGAGTTGAACACAGTCTTCACACAGTAAAGTATCTGTAACTACACGGGATGTGAGACACGTCCACCCACCCTCACAACCTAGGACGGAGTATAACAAGAAACCTCGACCAGCTCACAGTAGAGACAGAGTATCGACCAGTCAAGTGCAACACGTGGTAATTAAGGTTTCTCAAACTGGTTTAATTTATGTTGTTGGTCGAGGGTCTTGTGTGGCAGAGACAGGGCACCATGTGCAGCATCTCCCAAGTACAGAGTTAGTGCGGGAGTTTAGATATTAACCGGAAAACATATTTTGCACAGACAGTTTCACGAACAGTCAAGTTGAAAAGTGAAAGTAACTTTTTCAAAACTGGTAAAAATTGGTTTAACCTGCTCCGGTTCAACCTTATATCAACCTTTCGTGTCACACACCACGTACGAGTTATTTTTATATACGGGATCAACCGTCTAAAACACATTTGTGTTAACAGTTTTGCTCTGTTAATTAAAACCAGATATGACAAACTTATACACGGCATTTTGACAAGCAAACCTTGGGGCCAATTAACGATTTTAATTTGTCGCCACATACATCCCAAATGCCTGAACAGGAATATGAATTTGAAAGTTGAAAATTATGCAATTTGCAATTTTTACTGGTGTCAACTAGAGTTTTTTCCCCAGTCGGAAAACTTCTCACCATTTCCTGTGAAGGTCATACTCGCATATCAAAAGTACCCTTGTAACGGTGGGGTGGACTGGGTTTTACGCAAACCGCTGCTGATTTGGAGAAATGGGACTCTATTCTGTCTTCAACTACAGATCCCTAGATTTGACATGGTTTAAACCCTTTTTGACCCGCAACACCAAAGTTTGGGCCAAATAAAATTTTATTTTCGCCAATCATCAGACATTTGAAGAATATGAATTGAAAAAAATGAAAAATGAATACAGATTTTTACCGTGTCAAATCTAGAGTTTTTGTCCCAGCGCAAAACGATTGACACCATCATGATCAGAAGGTCAATCCATTATCTAAAAATACCTCGTACGGTGTGTGTGACTGTGACGCAAACGGCTGAGAATTTAGTGAAAATGGGACTAGTTTGAACGAGTTTGAATCACTTTTCGAGAAAGATTTTCCACGTCTTAACTAGATTTTCCGATTATCACACGGTGTAGTAGATGTTTTCCATGTATCGCCTCGCCCACACTTACACTGTACTTGGCGACATACCCCAAAATCAACATACTCAAGATGTTCCCCCCCCCCACTCAGCTCGGTACTAGTAGTTGTTGATGTTGTTGTTGTTGTTGTTGTTGTTGTTGTTGTTGTTGTTGTTGTTGTTGTTGTTGAGCCAGAAAGTGAGATAGCAACAAGAGTTCAAACTCTCACTCTGATATCAACGAGAAGGTTTCCTGGTCCGACATGGTTGGATGGAGTTGAACACTAGACAGTCTTGACCCGGTCTTGTCTGAGTAACAACAACACGTCATGAGTTCCTCCCTCGTTACAGGCTATGCCCCCCTCCCTCACTCACTGCCACCGAGAGAGACGGTCTTACTCCCGGGCGGGGAGGCGAGGTACATGCTGAAGGCGGGGAGCCACTGGGTTACTGCTACTTCATCCTGCCGAGCCCGACTGGTCAGCTCAGCTTCACCAGGAAGCCAGGTCTGCCCAGAGCACCGGACGGCATCTCTACCTCGGGGCCGACTGCAGAGCGGAGAGTGTGGCCTCACGCTTACCAGCAAACAGCGAGGCGGACAACGGACCGGTCAGGGGTATTATTCAGACCTCTTCGAAGCGTGATGAGAGATACATTGCGCTCATCGTGGCACGTGAGTCCCAAGATTATTACTTATTACGGCCAACCAGGTAATATATTTGGTCCAAAATCATCATTGATTGAATTATTTTTTTATTTAATATATATATAAATATTTGTATATGTATTATATATTATGCTATGAAAGTCAGTACATTGTAAAATTAAACGCAATTCCATGTCTTGAGGCAACATCATAGGGAGCAAAAGCCTATTGAAAGGTTTATTATCATACATTTTTATTGGTCGAATATTATAAAACAAATTTTACCTGTATTGCAACATGATCAGGCCGAGCCAAGTAGGTGCAGATGAAGCGATATTTGACAAACGTCTATGGCATCACCCCAAACCCCAAATCTCGAACAGACAAGGAATTGTGAATACATTTCAAAACTGGTAAAAACTGTTATTTTTACAAAGAATTGGTGTAGCAATATTTTTTAAAAAAGTTTAACTTTTCTTCAACAGGCAGAAATTATTTACAAAAATACGAACATCTGACAAAAACCACAGCTATGTCGATGAAAAAATAATTGCAAATAAGTTGTGTTATTATAAGTAATTTAAGCAAGGTGAAAAGAAATATGTATAAAAACGATCTATCCCTAGCTCAATATGAAGAAGCAACTTTAGTTTAATAAAAATAGTAGTTATAGGTTCAAGTAGATAGAATGATAGATAATTAATTGTTAGTTGACAGTTGATTGTTAATAGTTTCAGTTGTTAGTTTTTGTTGACAGTGGAAAAAATTTAAAGTTGAAAAGTTGAAAGACGTAAGCTAATGTTTTGATGTTAAATTGGTTTAAACTGGTACCAGTCTTGCCTTAATTTTAACCATTTATTTCACATACCCCGTCCGAGGTGTTTTTGAATACGGGATGCCCTCCTAAACACAACAACTGATTAAAGTTACGACAAAAAACTCTAAATTTGTCATGATAAAATCCGTTTTTTGCCGGATTTACCAATGAAGGTCAAATTGAAAATCGTTTTCTCAACATCATCAGAATCGATGAGAGTAGATTAATTAGAAAATAAAATCGGGGAAAAACACTTTTGGTTCACTTTTAAGTACAAAAATGCGTTTCTTCTCCAAGGTTTGTACAGTTGATGTCATTTAACCACCGCTATGGAATCGTTCGTACGAACACGATGGTGTAAACGGATTTGCACGGCTACAAAATCTCCACATTTTGATTTTGTAGGCAACACAGTGATAAGTTTGCGCGTAATGATGAAAATATTGGATAGCCTGTCTCATCTTAAACCATTTTATTGTATAATAACAAATATAACAAACACAAATGTTAAATTTCACAAGGGTAATATCCCGGAGGAACCTGCGTAGCTCATGTACTGTTTGTTTTCTCTATACGATAAACAAAGAAGTTCCCCAGTGTTTTCTCTCAGTCATGCCATGTGTTGCTTCAGGTCGCCCCACTGCACCAACACTGAGCCTGGTCTACACGGGAGACAACGTCACAGCCACCTGTGAGGTGCAGGAGAGTCGCCCTGTTGCCTCAGTGTTTTCTCTCAGTCATACCATGTGTTTAGGCCGAGATGCCTAACCGAGATTTTAAGTAGACTGTAATTATTTTTTAATAGAGATAAAGAGAGCAAGGAAGAACACAGGAAATAAAATGCAGAAGAGAACTTACATATGATTGTGCAGAATACTTCCTGCATGGACTGGTTGCCCCCGACGTCGTGAGGTTCGGATGTTGGCGAACTTTCTTGCGTCGCGTGCGTCGCGACGTCAGTGTGTCAGACGTCGAGGGGGATAGGAAAGGTTTAATAGAGCTGGCCAGTTATAAGAGTAGAGAAGAGAAACGGAAGAATTGTTCAGAGAACTTAATATTGCAGCAGTGGCAAAGACTGCACTCAGAAAGTAGTGCAGGGAGTACGAGAGAACTGAACTGGTAATGCCCATATACGGGCGAGAGTGATAACAGGTGCAGCGACCTTTCACCGACGAGAGACCATCGTGTACTAACCTAGAGATGAATGATATGCGAGTACAAACGGAAGATAAACAGAAAACGAACGTGATTGGCTGACCAAATCACATGACAAAACCGGGCAAAACCACTCGAGTAAAAACCAAATGAAAAGAAGAAAAGTTAAATACAATGAAAATAGCACTAAACAAAGCGACGAAAATACAAAAATATAATCGGCGCGAACACCATGTGTTGCTTCAGGTCGCCCCACTGCACCAACACTGAGAGGTCTACACGGGGACAACGTACAGCCACCTGTGAGGGCAGGAGAGTCGACCTGTTGCCTCAGTGTTTTCTCTCAGTCACGCCATGTGTTGCTTCAGGTCGCCCCACTGCACCAACACTGAGCCTGGTCTACACGGGAGACAACGTCACAGCCACCTGTGAGGTACAGGAGAGTCGCCCTGTCGCCAACATGTCCTGGTTCCTGGGCGACGCTGTCTTCCTCAAGGACATTATCACTCACGCCACAGCTCAGGACGAGTGGAGGTGGCCCTGGACGACAGGGGCTATCAAGCAGACTCTCACACTACAGCTGCAGCCCCAACACAACGGCCAGGTCTTGAAGTGCGTGGTCTCCCACGTCACCTTGGCCCAGCCACTGGAGAAACGGAGTTCTATCGCATTAACTGGTGAGTTATTTCAGTTATTTTGTAATGATATTTGGTCTAATTTATCAATGGTTTTTTGTTGAAAAATCTCGTTTCATGCGCGGTAATAATTTTCACTTTCATCGCACGTGTTGAGGTATAATTATGTTGTGATGCTAATAAAGATCACATACTGAAACACATACGTAGGAAGTGTTTGATCAGTTAAGGCTATTGTACCGCCTCTGGCCGATAATTTGAAAGTCAAAGAAACATGTCTGAAAAGTTTGCTGAATGAAAGAAGGCCTTTAAAATAACAGAAAAAAAATTGTGAATTTTTTTGGGCGGGACATAACCTAACTTTGGAAATTATATTAAGATTTTTGGACAAAAGTGTGATATACAAGACTCGTTCAAATTAAATTTTTAGAATCGGTTTTCTGGACATAGTTTCTAAACACCTTTAGCTATAACTTGACTATTAGCTAAAATAGCTTTCTGAAAATTCGTACACCAACTGTTATTTTCAGAAAACTATTTAAGCTATAGTCAAGTTATAGCTAAAGGTGTTTAGAAACTATGTCCAGAAAACCGATTCTACAAATTTAATTTTGAACTAGTCTTGTATATTACACTTTTGTCCAAAAATATAAATATAATTTCCAAAAGTGAGGTTATGTCCCGCCCCAAAAAATTCACATTTTTTTGTGTAATTTTAAAGGCCTTCTTTCATTCAGCAAACTTTTCAGACATGTTTCTTCGACTTCTAAATTATCGGCCAGAGGTGGTACAATAGCCTTAACTGATCAATTTAATATACATTTTAGGAATGTCTTACTTATGTCGGAGAAAATTAAGGTTTATCTGAAACAAATACCCCCATAAAGAAAAAAATTACAAAAAACGACAGCAAGCTCTCCTTCAAATTCTTCGACTATTAATGCTGTAAGATATAGAAGTTGAGCCAAGCTTTTCATTCTTTCTCCCTAGTTTTGCATTGAAAAGAAGTAAGATCATTTCGCCTGTTTGACGAGCGCCAAGCCAACCATTTTCGTGGTAAAAAAGTAAAAATTTAAACTCAAATCATAAAAAAAATGCTTGGGCAATGACTTTTTAGAGTACTCGTAATGAACCAAATTCATGGCTAAGCAATTTTTTTTTCATGATTTGGAGTTTAAAATTTCTACTTTTTTACCACGACAATGGTTGGCTGGTGCTCGTCAACAGGCGAAATGATCTTACTTCTTTTCAATGCGAAACTAGGGAGAAAGAATGAAAAGCTTGGCGCAACTTCTATATCTCACAGCATTCACAGTCGAAGACTTTTGAAGGAGAGCTTGCCTGCTGTGTTTTACAAATTTTTGTATTTGTGGGGGATATTACATCTTTTTGCTGTTTGTTTCCTATCAAGGAGTGTAATACTTTAAGAGATATTCTAGGAAAGCGTCGAAGTTCAGCGAGAAGCGAGTTCGTTTTTTGACATTTTTGGGCCCATGGTTCCTTCAAATTTATCCCCTAGTGTTTTGGACTCAAAATATTTATAATGGTTAAAAGCATGTTTTTTTTTTTCGTTTTTGTACAAATAACCACGCCTTAGTAATCGGTGTTTTGATTATCATCCAAAATTTTGATTTCCTCCGGTCCCTGTTAACCGATTTGGTTTTGAATGCAAAAGATACGGCGTATGAGGTACATCTAAGTGTGGTCCAAGTTTCATACTTCTTAGATTCACCGTTTTCTCTGTAGGCTCTTAATTCTCCACGAAAATTAGCTAGCTAGCCAGCCAGCCAGCCGGAAGCTTTTCGACGATGTTGTGACACTTTCTCAACACAGAACGGGTTATCGGATCGTTTTTTTTTTTTTTTTGTGGGTCATGGTCCATGGACCATATATCAGCTCATACCGAGTTTCAAGATTGTAAATCTTTCGGGGCGGAGTGTGCAGATAGCTGAAAACCCCCCAACTCTGGTAGCTGTATACAGGGTCCATGTTCGTCGTCGCCTACTTAGCAGTTGCGTGCGCTTGGCTGCGGGCGAACGACCGTCGCCCACGCCCTAGATTTCTCCACAGTCAATTAAATGTTCGTGTTTAAAGAACACGGTATCGAGTTTCCAAGTACTAGGAAATCCCCCATACAATACAAATAATAGTGTTGAACCAATTGAAATAATAAACTAACTTTTATTTTATTTTTCAGGGCCACCCACCACGACCACTTCCAGTACCACTGCCAGTACCACTGACAGTACCACCCCCAGCACAACAATCAGTACCACCGCCAGCACACTGACAGCACCGTCCCATTCCCGAACTGTCTCGCTACAAACTACCTGGACTTTCTCTGCCGAGAGTACAGGGTGCGACCTTCACAGCACGATAACACCAATTATTGTCCCAAGGACGAGGTGCACGAGTATCGTATCAGAGAGGCCGAGGCTGCGGCTAAAACAGCAGAGCTAGAGGAAGTCCGAGCACAGCTGGTGAAGTAGATGCTGCTAGGATGAAGCTAGAGGCGGAGAAAATTGTAATTGAGGCTGCCAAGGTAGCGCTAGAGAGCGCTAAGTCTAGCGCCAAAGCAGAGGAGTCTAGAGCTAAGGCAGAGGAACTAGCTAAATCAAGAGTTGCTCAAAGATTAGCACAGATAAATGTGGACGCTGCCCTGTCGCATGCTAGGGCTGAGGAGGCCTGGGCTCAGAACGCCGGGGAAGAGCTCCAGTTTGAGAGGGAGCGACGCACTAAGAGTCTCCAACACTCGCAGAGCCCTCACAGTCAGCAAGGCTAAGGCAGCGACCACAGTCTCATGGTTAACTGTTGACTTGTGTATTATTTACTGCACAATCTGAATTAAAACAATATATTTTTAATATGGACGTTTATTTGAAACCACTATTCCCATGTTAGCATTTATATATCCCAATTTATAAAATTATTCCTGTAAATATGTGCACAGCCGTAGACACAATACAATTTTATTCAGAACTCTAATATGGATTTTAATTTTCCACTAAAGCAATAATTAAGCATTTTCTGGTGATTATAGCACTAAATTAGCACAGTTAATAATAGACATTATTCTAATTTGTAGATCAACAAAGCAACATATTCGATAATAAATAATCCAAATACAATAATTGTGAAACTTGATTTTAATATTATTGACCTATGTTTCCAGGCCAGTAATCAGTGTCGCCCGTGAACTCTGACACGAGAGTGATAACACTGTGAGATCACCGCGTGTTGTTCAAGGCGGTGTTGTTACCAACCAAGACCGGTTAAATATAATTAATTGAATTTTATTTTATTTTCAACATAGAATACAAGGAATATTGTCACTATTATAGGCAGATTATTTTAACTTTTTGTTATGAACAATCAAGTCTTCTATCACTACTCTCAGCCACGGGAAGGGGGAGGAAGAGGGAGTGGTTCTCACGTCGCGGTCGTCATCGTCATATATAGTTTTTATAACTGAATAGGATAGACGTTAAATAAATAATAAATAATAAATAAATATAAATATCACCGTCCGTGTTGCTGTGGTCGTCGTCTCCGGGTAGGTCGTCAAGGGAAGGGGGAGAGGTCCCCGACGAGGCTCGCCTCTAGTTTCAGTGAGTAATATTCTACCCTTCTTGCTAGCCGATGTTTGCGAGTTGGACTCAAACATGAAGTAAGAATAGCAATACCTTCTCTTGTTGCCAATATAGTTAGTTTCCGAATCGGCCACCGCTTCATTTGTAAAAAATGTCGCAACGGAAAAAGGGTCGCACCGCAGATACGACAACGCCCGGGTGACGCTAACGGGATGTAAACGTGATGGAATTTAAACGGGGGGCGAAATTATTAAAAAATTTGAATGTGGGGGAATAAATAGACAAAATGTAGTAAACGACCGGCCAACCTCGGCACTTTGGCCGGGGCGTCGACAAACATTTCGGGGCGCGTGCCGTTTTGAGAAAAAATAAAATTTGTTTGTTGGTATAAAACATTGAGAAAAACAATATTTAATACAATTCAGAAGTTAAAAAATCCATCCGATCGGGGTTCGAAAGCGAAAGCGTTCAGAGGTCCTTATTTTTTAACACGTCCGGGGACTAGTCCAACTCGCCTCAAAACGAATTTTTGATCCAAAAAATGTGTCCCGTTTGGGTATTTTTGGTCATTTTTGGGGGGTTGCCTCGTCGGGGCACGTTTGTTATTTTTTACAAAACTTGGCCGTACGGTACGGTCAAGTGTTATACACATTTGGCAAGGAAACAAAATTTAAAACGGCATGGTAAAAACATTTATACAGATATCTTTATCCAAACCGTTTTTTTAAAATTCCAAAGTAAACTCATTTTTGGTCCGACGCGCCGTGCGAAATAAGCACAACTTGGTTTGCCTGTAAAAATTGCTTTTGATTCGTGTGAGACAGTAAGTTGTGGGAATCCGAAAAATCCAACTTGGCGGTCGTGGGTTCGAACCCGGCTTCACGGGCTGAATTCAAATGCGTCCGGGGACACCGATTCACACAGGATTTTTGGCATTCTCGGATCCAAAATGCACGGCAAGTACTTTTGCGGGGCAACGAGAATTAATGAGGACACCAGATCTATTCTTTGCGAAGATTTGTATACCAAACAAAGTGCATTTGGGCATGTTTGTCGGCACGTTATATGCCCGTCTTAGAAGTGCAATGCGTGCCGATTGCATCGTTGCAAAATACATGCATGCAAATGGAAAAAGCAATTAAACAAACATGTACCATCTCAACGAATAGATTTTCGTTGTCAATCTACTAAAAAGGTAAAAAGGTTTGTGCATTTTTTAAACAACATCTTGGCCCAACGTTTTAACATCCTAGGCGCTGGAAACGCAACTGAACATTTTCGTATTTGTTTCTCGGCCGCGAATATACACATTGCTTATCTTGGGGAGCATAACTCGGTCGACTTTCATAAAGTGTTTGTAGTGTGAGTAGTTTTAATGACTAGTACAACGTACTCTACCCTCTAGATGATGCAGGTTCGAGGCTCGACGGTCGCAGGATTGTATTCTCTCGTATTGTATCGTAGTTAAGAGTCAACCGGAGTTTGGCCTGTAGGCCTAAGTTGGTGATAATGGGAGCTTGAAAGAGGCACTGGAGGTGGGATTTCGCAAATGTCACTCAGAATATTCGAAAAATAGCCGTCCAATAGACGGCCGCAGTTGCAATGTACGTCTGTGGCTGCACGATGTACTGCAGAAGCTCCGATACGGTGCGGCGCCGTGAGTCCGGTCTACGGTCCGCGAGGCGCGAAGCACTATTATTTCACATCGTTCGCAGTCTCGCTCCGTGGACGAGTTACAACAGAGGGTGCTAGATCTAGGGTGATTGAGTAAATTTTATGATCAGGAAATTCCAAATTGGTTATTAATGTATGTGATGAATGAAAAAAAGTGTATAAATCTTACCGACTGAAAACTGTGGAATCGAAACACGCCCGTAAGAAGTATATGTATATTCGAAACGCTGATTTAAGACCACAAGACATACTTGAGGCATTGATTGGTACATATTTTAATCTACTTATTATTACAATTTATTATGCGTGGGTACGTGTAACGTGCCGTTTATTGCGCTAAAACTAAGTACATAAGTATACCATAATATTAATATGGGGTTTTGCATACATTTTAAACAGGATGAATTTTAGCTAGCTGTGCAAGCCACCTCCTGATGCAACCATGCACTGATCCATTTATGACTGGTATATAAGAATGGGAATTTGAAATGGCTTCTGAAGAAAGTGCTGTTTTTTATTATTCATTTGACATTTGCTACGATTGAAACTCGCACTTTTCTTCTATCAAACCGTATCCATAAAGTACAGGGGTTGTGTCAAAAATAGTAACTTTTTT